>PVLC010005886.1:51841-73383 GCA_004027655.1 Graphiurus murinus | reverse complement strand
GGTACTGGGGATGGAACTCAGGGGCATTCTACCTCCGATCTACACCCCAGTCCTATTTTTTATTCTTTATTTTGAAACCAAGTCTCACTAAGTTGCGGAGTGCCTCACTAGGTAGCTGAGGCTGGCCGCGAACCCGGATCCTCCGGTCTCAGCCTCCCGAATGCTGGGATTACAAGCGTGCGCCACCACGCCCGGCTAGAAGAATTCTTAAAAATCATGACACCTAAAAGATTTATCTTTTTTTTTTTTTTGTGGTACTGGGGATGGAACTTAGGGGCATTCTACCTCCAAGCTACACCTCCAGCCCTATTTTTTACTCTTTTTATTTTGAAACAGGGTCTCACTAAGTTGCGGAGTGCCTCACTTAAGTAGCTGAGGCTGGCCGTGAACCTGGAACCTCCAGTCTCAGCCTCCCAAGTACTGGGATTATAAGCGTGCACCATCACGCCTGGCTAAGTATATATAATCTTAATGTGATCTTTTTTAGTTTGTCATACCATATTTAAATCACTGTGAATGTTAAAACTTGAATTACTATTTGAACAATTTTTCTAGCATGCTTTTTCATATACAATACTGTGACTTTTTTTTTTTTTTTACTAGTGTTCTTCAGCATCCAAATATGCTTCAGTGTGTGGGCCAGTGTGTAGAAGCAATTCCCTATCTTCTGGTGTTTGAGTTCTGTGACTTGGTAAGTTTTTAATAGAGATGACAGTTGAAGCATTTAAAGGGTTATAGCCAGGTGTTTTTGCCAGGTATAGATGGTGGATTTGGGTCTGTGTTCACATCTGTCTCCCATTTGAAGAACTCTGTGATGTATTTAATGCATTATCTTTAGTAATTGTATTAACAACACCTGTATAGTGCTTCATGACACCACAGGCCCCATGTTAAGCTGTTTACTTGCAATACCACATTTAGTCATACTGAGCTAGGTATGCATGTTTGTCCACACTTGACCCATAATTAAAATAAAGCTCGGAAAGTTTGAGAAAAAATGTTGTATATCAAATATATGGCTGACCTAGAGCTAGGATCTAGCTGTGTCCTTCCTGAGAGCTTGAGGTCTTCACTTCAACCAGGCATTTTGAAATTTGAATTTTCCATATTGAGGGAGCCCAAGAATACTCCTTACCAATAATACCCATGATATGTCAGCTGTTGAAAATAGCGAATGGATATAACATTTATATTTTTAAAGAATTTGATGATTCATCTTCTTAACTATTTCTTAGCATAATATTATTTATGAAGACTTAATGGTTGGAAAGATTATTCTTTGTACTGTTTTGTGAATAATTTTAATAATTTCTATGTGAAAATTTTCTGTAAACATCTTTTCCCCTCTGCAGAATATTTCATCTTTTCTCAAGCCTATTTTTAACATATAATTGTTATTTTCCCAAAGAGTAATAAGATGTTAATTGAATTTTCTAGGTTTTAATTGATTTCTCTGCATCATCTCAATTTTTGGAAAATTAAAGCTTCCATAGCTGTGCACAAAACATAAATCCCTAATAAATTCAGATAACATTTCCTCTGGTTAAAATAGAGTACAGTAAACATTGTGAATTTTTGCTTTAATTCCTAAATGTGATTTGAATATTTCTCTCATTGACAGAGTTAGTTAATTCCAAAGGAAAATTAATTAATAAGCTTGATATGTTCACTTTCATTGGATTCTGTTATAGTGACTCCTGAGTCCTCATAGCTTGGCTTATAGCAACAAAATAGTTCTCTCTTAGCTTACATGTTGGCTTTGGATCAACTACAGCTCTGTTCCCAGCTATGTTCATCTTTACTCTAGGATCAGTGTTTTTTGTTTCTGTAAATGCTGGCACACACCTGCATGCACAACTGTGTATTCTAGTATTTCATTACAATGTTTTTTATTTTTATGGGGTATTTATTTATTTATTCATTCATTCTTTTTTTTTTTTTTTTTTTGCGGTACTGGGGATTGAACCCAGGGGCATTCTACCTCTAAGCTACACTCCCAGTCCTATTTTTTATTCTTTATTTTGAAACAGGGTCTCACTAAGTTGCAGAGGGCCTCACTAAGTAGCTGAGGCTGTCCGCGAACCCAGATCCTCTGGTCTCAGCTTCTCAAGTACTAGGATTACAAGCATGTGCCACCACGCTCAACTCATTCATTCATTTTGGTACTGGGAATTGAACCTAGAGGCATTCTACCTCCAAGCTACACCTCCTGGCTGATTTTATTTCTCATTTGGAAACAGAGTCTCACTAGGTTGCTGAGAGCCTTGCTAGGTTGCCAAGAATGGCTTTTTTTTTTTTTTTTCGGTACTGGGGATTGAACTCAGAGGCATTCTACCTCCGAGCTATATCCCCAGCCCTATTTTTTATTCTTTATTTTGAAACCAGGTCTCACTAAGTTGCGGAGTGCCTCACTAGGTAGCTGAGGCTGGCCGCGAACCCGGATCCTCCGGTCTCAGCCTCCCGAATGCTGGGATTACAAGCGCCAAGAATGGCTTTGAAACTGCAATCCTCCTGTTTCAGCCTCCCAAGTACTGAGATTACAAAGATGTGCCACCATGCCCAGCTCTTTATGGGACTTTTAGATCAAGTTTATGAGATTGTTTACATCTTGTAACAAACTTTCTTTCTCCCTCTCTCTCTCTCTCTTTGTGTGTGTGTGTGTGTGTGTGTGTGTTGGGGAGGAGGGGGTACTGGAAATTGAATCCAGGGGCATTCTACCTCTGAGCTACATCCCAAGCCCTATTTTTTATTTTTATTTTGAAACAGGGTTTCACTAGGTTAATGAGAATCTCACTATTTGCTGAGGCTGTCCTTAAACCTGTGATCCTCCGGTCTCAGCCTCCCGAATACTGGGATTACAGGTGTGCACACCACACTCAGCTTCCAATACCCTTCTCAATTTTTTTTTGAGTGAGTGGAGAGGTTTTGAATAAATTTTCTATAAATTATTGAGAGAGTCATATTAAAATCTGATTATGGTTTTCCTCATAATTCTGATTCTTTTGCTTTATTTTATTTTATTTTATTTTGCGGTACTGGGGATTGAACTCAGGGGCATTCTACCTCCGAGCTACACCCCTAGCCCCTATTTATTCTTTATTTTGAAACAGAGTCTCACTGAGTTGCGGAGTGCCTCACTAGGTAGCTGAGGCTGGCCGCGAACCCAGATCCTCCGGTCTCAGCCTCCCGAATGCTGGGATTACAAGTGTGCGCCACCACGCCCAGCGGAACTTTTTTTATTTTTGTGTGTGGCTATACTAGAAGTTATAACATGTAGCTGAGCATGGTGGTTCATGCCTGTTGGGGGGCTGAGAAAGGAGGATCACAGATTAAAGGCCAACCTTAGCAAATTAGTGAGACTCTCAGCAACCTAGTGAGACCTTGTTTCAAAATATAAAATAAAATAGCTCTGGGGTATAATACCTCTAGGTTCAACGGAAAGGAGGGAGAGAGGTAGGGAGGAAGGAAAAAGGGAGAATTATAACATGCATATTGAACTTGACAAAGTCTAGAATTAATCAATATTTTAACACTGCCCTGAAAAAGTTTGAATTTCATGCAGCTATTGCTCTACTTGTCTGGGCTGCCCCTCTGGTCTCTCCATAGTGGAGGGTGTTTATTTACTGAGTACTTAACTGCAGTAGGGCAGTATGGGGTGCCCATGATACAGTGACAAAATGTGATCTTTGTCCTCTGGGTCTTGTAATTGGGGGTCAGATGTGATAAGTTATCTAGCAGTACATGAAGACTAAGAGGGAGTTCACCATGGTGTTTGTCAATTTTACTGTGTTTTCTGTGTTGATTATCTTGATATGGTCAGAGCTACAATACCTGTGTTCCTAGGTTATTATGACATGGAAATAGTTTCTTTTTCATCTAGCTCTGTGTGATCAGTGTGGTAAGGTCATTCCAGTGCTGACAGAGCACTGAGAAAAAGATTCACCACCAAGGTATGCATGCCTGTGAGGGGCAGGTCTGCTTGTCAGAAGTCCACTTTTAAGCCAGGTGTGGTGGTGCATGCTTGTAATCCCAGAACTTGGGAGGTTGAGACAGGAGGATTGCAGGTTTGAGGCCCTCTGCAACTTAGTGAGACCCTGTTTCAAAATAAAAGATAAAATAGGTCTGGGGATGTAGCCCAGAAGTTAGAATGCCCCGGGGTTATTTAGCCTGTTTACAGGTTAAATAATGTTTATAAAGCCATGTCAGATATTTTGGCATTTTCTATGTATTTAGCCTTATATGTCCTTTTTTTGTTTCTTTTTTCATTTTATTTTTGTGATGCTGGAGATCAGTCCAGAAGTGTTATTCCTGGAATGGTGAGAAACTGGATATTTGGCTTAATATTTTCCCCTAAAAGGGTTTAGGAAATGGATTTTGTTTTAGTACTGTTTCAATTTACTTTCTACTGAAGCTGTCTTTTTTTGAGAAGTAGTAATTTAACTTGTTTTATAAAGAAACACTTAAACATAACCAAATACACGCTTCCATAAATTATCATAAATGATCCAGTACTAACAAGATTCTAGAGTAGTCTTTGTATTTTTGTCATTGTATAGACATAATTTTATGAAAATATAATAAATACGTATGTCTTCCCCCCAACACCTTTGCATCTCAGAGCTAAATATGTACATATTATCCAAGTGCTTAGACTAAGTGTTTAAAGCATATTAACTAAAATTTAATTGGCTTTTATACTTTGGGGTAAAGATTATGTATACGACTCTCCAGAATTAACAAATGTGACTTCTTGAAACATGATTTATGTCTCATCTAAGTCACTTAGGAGACTCTTGACTCCTGAAGGGTGAACATCTTGTCCCCACCAAAATCTTCTATTGGCATTGGGGAACTTGTATCTATTTCTAATTTAAGTGTATCACTCAGTGGGACACTGATCAACAGTAAAATGTTAAAAACAATCATTGGTCCTCAGAAAATGAAAGAGAATTACCATGTGATCCAGCAATTCCACTTCTGGGGATAGTCCCCAAAGAAGTAAAAGAAGGGTCTGGATCAGATACTTGTACATCACGTTCACAGGATCTTCATTCATAGTAGCCAGAAGGTGGAAGCAACTCAGGTTCCTATTTGTAGATGAATGAATAAACAAAATGTAGTATATGTATGTAGCAGAATACTATTTAGCCTTAAAGAAGGAAATTCTGACACATGCTACAGCAGGGATGGACTTGAGGACATTATGATAAATGAAATAAGCCATCAACAAAAGATACGTACTGTATGATTCCTCTTATATGAGGAATCCTGAGCAATCACATTCATAGAGACAGAAAGAAGGTGGGTGGTTGCCAAGGTCTGGGGGAGGAAGTGAGAATGGTTGTTTAATGGAAGCAAAAGTATTGGAGATAGATGGAGGTTATGGTTGTACAGCAATGTGAATGTACTTAATATTACAGAATGGTCCACTTAGAAACCATTAAGATGGTAAATTTATGTTTAGCTTTTTTTTACTGTAATAATAGAACTCCATTGATAATTATTTACTGTAGCAGGTTCAGGTGCTGTCAGGTGTTCTCTGTACTAGAAGGAGGCTAGTACGCCTTTGGAAATATCTGGTCATTGCTCGGCATGGGCAGTCTCAGACCACAGCAAAGGCTGTTACCCCAGGTCCCTCCAACTTGCCCAAATAGTGAGAAGTCATATTTGTCTCTGGACCAGATTCATGCTCAGACCTGTAGCCCTAGAAAACCTCAAAAGGAACAGCTTCTCCAGCAGCAAGGACTGGGGCCCATACTGGGTCACTGGCCCAGAAGTCCAGCTGCTGTGGGCTTAGTTTGTGCAGAAGCAAACAGCATCAGCCCAATAAGCTGAAGAGGTCACCTTCAGTTAAAGAGGTAGGTCACTCGCCTGCACAGACTGCAGGGATGTCCCCAAACACAGTAGGACCTCTCTTGGACACTCAGTGCAACAACCACCCCACAGGCCCAGAACCTGCTCAGAAACAGGCCAGCCCGCACAGAGGAGCCTATCCAGGGCAGAAAGTACCCTCTGGCCACAGTCCAAGGGACAGAGAGGGCAATGGTCCTGGGTTTGGTCATACGCTGCCACAGCCTCAGTGAAAAGACCAGCTATCTCCAGTGTTCTTAGGTCACGAGTGACTGAATGAACATTGACCTTTTCAGTCGTCACTGTGCAGCGATCATGCCCAATGATATCTTCCAAGTACAAAGGAGGGAATACTTTTGCACTTAAGTAATTCTGTTTAAAACGGAACCACCAGCCTGATTTAAGAAAGCTTGGAATTTTCACAGGGGTGAATGAAAACTTTGCCAAGTGAATGGTGGCTGGTCTGCGGTGACCAGTCTGTAATGCTGATGCTGGCATATTTATGAAATGAGTTGAGAGGTTACTGGTGGGTAGGTTTTGGGGGGTTATTTATGGGTTTGTTTGGTGTTTTGTTTGTGTTTTGGTACTGGGGATTGAACCCAGGGACATTCTACCTCTGAGCTACATGCTTAGCCCAATTTCATTTTTTATTTTGAAACAGGATCTTGCTAAGTTGCTAAGACTGGTCTTGGACCTGAAATCCTCCTGTTTTAGCCTCCCAAGTACTGGGATTACAGGTAGACACCACCACACCCTGTTTTGCTGGGTGTTTTGTGTAACTTGTTGCCATAGCAGGTATGCAGTGCTCTCATACAAATATCAAGGTGATGAGGTTGTGTTTTGGTTTAGGATCACTCATTCAACAAAAATGTATTGAGCTACATATTAAGTACAAAGAGCTGCACTTAGTGCTGAGGGAATACAGAGGTGAATGAGCCCTGATCCTGGCCCAGGCTGCTTGGAGAGTCAGCCTGGCTGTATCCAGATGTGCTTACTTACCTTTTAGGCCTCAATGTAGACACCTGTGAACTTGAACCCACGAAATAAGGTGATGAAGGAAATTATTGAACACAAAGTGCTTAGTAAATGATAGTTGTTTTTACTTGCTTAACTGGTTATCATTACTTATTAAATACAGTTGTGAGTGGCTAATGACAACACTATTGCTGAGATTCTGATCACTCAGTTTCAAAGTAAAGACACTGATATGCCATGAGAAAAATTATACCCATAAATACCCCCCAAAACCTACCCACCAGTAACCTCTCAACTCATTTCATACACTGGCTGGGCATGGTGCCCCATGCCTGTTATCCCAGCACTTCGTAGGCCGAGGCAGGAGGATTGCAGGTTTGAGGCCAACCTTAGCAACTTAGCATGACCCTGTTTCAAAACAAAAATTAAAAAGGGCTAGTGTGTACTTTGGAGGTAGAATACCCCTGGATTCAGTTCTCAATACCAAGAAATAAGATAAAATAAAATAAATACACTAAAGCATGGAAAGCATAGTGGGTTTTTGTTGTTGTTGTTTGGGTTTTCTTTTTCTTTTCCTTTTTTTTTTTTTTTTGAGGTGCAGGAGATTGAACCCAGGGCCTCCTGCAAGGTGAACCAGTGCCCTACCACTGAGCTCCATCCCCAGCCCTTAAAACAGAGGTTCAGTTAGTATGTACAAAAGTATAGAAATTCTAACTAGGATCTTTGGGAGACTTCGCACAGAAAATGGCATTTGCTCCGAGTTGTGGAGAGTGGGTGAAAGGACACTCTTAGGCAGGAAGCAGCAAGAAGCAGGCCTGGAAGCATGGCAGTGCCTGCCTGTTTGGGAACAGAGTAGGTGTCCTAGCATTGAAAGGGGGAGGGAGGGCAGTGCATGATGGAAGAGGCAGTTTGGACCTGCTGGGAAGCACGTAGGGGAAGGGTGGAAAGCAGGGGGGTGACCTGCTGGAGACCAGGCTGCAAGCTGTGGTGATAGAGTGGAGGCTAAACCTTTGAACTGTCAACTGTTGTTTCAGCTCCATCACCAGACTCCAGAGCAGGACTGATGTTTTGTTTGCAAGGTTGTGTTCTTGAGTATAGGGAACTGATTTCCTTAACCATTTTGAGTCACTACAGCAGTGAGTTTCCAAAAGCCATTAGCAATGTCCAGATGAGAAGAGGAGAAAAGTCAGTTGGGTATTTGATGTGCAGCACATTGCTCTGTGAGATTTGCTTTCTTCAGTTTCATGAGGAGCCAGTGACTGGCTGGGCAAGCGCCAGGGGAACTCAGGCTCAGGGCTCTTGGGCTTGGGAGGAACCTGGGCCACTGCTCCCTGGGGGCTAGGGAAGGAAGGGCTTATCTTTCTGTGCCCAGTCTCAAGCAGAGCGTTGGGTCTTTGTTACTCATTGCAGTTGTCTTTTGACAGCCAGGTGAGGAGGCTGAAGCAGATGAAGGGACTTGGTAAAGAATCCCACCCAGATCTGTCCTCTCAGGGCCTTGCTTTCTGTTTGTCCTTTCTGCCTTTGGCTTGTTGACTTGCCTAAGGGCATGCATTCCTAGTGCTAAAGTAGAGGTTTTATATGGTGGCAGAGGCTGTTCTGTGTACCTTAAAACTAGGAAGCCTCCGTTTTGGAATTGCCCTTCTGCACAGATAATGCCTAATTAGTGGGTGTCTCTTACTTATAAATGTAGTCATTAAACCCATGTACCAGAGACTCTTCCAGATACTGGGTATACAGAGAGGAGTGCCCTGCCCCTGTGCCACAGGAGCACATGTAGAAAGTGGGGACACAGAGTCATAGTGAGCAGACTTAAGGAGGCCAGAGGAGCAGGTGGCCCATGGCCATTGACTTGGAGCCAGCAGAGGGGATGCTTGTGCTGAGTGGCAATGGCTGCACTATCAGACTATAGGGTGGGGGTGGGGGTTGATAGGGCGGGGAGGGCATATTCCCAGTCCTGGGGCCTGGCCTGTTCTAGTGCCCATCCACAGCCCAGGCAGCATGGCCTTGACTCTGACAGGCAGCTCTGAGTGCTCATGGCCCAGCCTTACCTGCCCACACTACTGCTCCGGCCACCCCAACCTTTGCACTCTGGCACTGCCTCCTCCCACTTCCCATGGCCACCCTGGTCCCTCCTGTCACTGCAGTGACAGTTCTGCTAGGCACAGGGTGTGGCCCTGAGGCAAGGGAGCAGCATTGGTCTTCCACTGTGGTTTCTTTGAGGCTTCAGGCCAGGTTGACTGGGGCCCTAGTCATCATCTGTGGCCATACTATCCGGCACAGCAGCCCCACAGGACTACCAAGCATAGGAACATGGCTAGTCTGGATTGGGATGTTGTGGGGTATGAAATGCTTATCAGATTTTGAAGATTTAGTATAAAAAAGAGTAAAATATCTCAGCAATTTAATTTTTTTTTTTTTTTTTTTTTGAGACAGGATCTCTCTAAGTTGCCCAGGCTGGCTTCCAACTCTGCAATCCTCCTGTCTCAGCCTCCCAAGTACTGGGGTTACAGGCGTGCACCACCACACCTGGCATATTAGTCTTGAATTTACTTTGAAAACAGGTGCATGACCTGATGGGATAGGGGGAAGTGGGGTCTAGGGACAGAGAGGACTCACAAGTGGCATATTTGATTTTATTGTGATCTGCTAGAGAACAGTGGTGCCATTTAGTGGGGCAGATTGGCGGTTTTGTGGATCCATTTGGCTTGAGATGCTTCTCAGATATACAGGTAGGATGCACAAGTCAAAAGAGGAGGAGCCGGGCTAAGGATGTATGTGAGGTATGGATTCTGAAGTCATGGGGGGAATGAAGTAACCAACACAGGGGTGTCCACAGCCAGGGCATGTGGCACTTACAGAACAGTGAGGGGAGGAAGACCCAGACAAGGGCACTAGGAAAGGAGTGCTATGGCATGGGAAGAAATGCAGGAAAGGCTGTGATGTCCCAAAGCCAGGCACAGAAAGAGACACTTGAAAATGTAAGTAAGGGGTCCCTTGTTTTGTTTTGCTGGGTTTGGGCAGAAGAATTATTTGCTGCTAGCTATGGAGGGAGCAGTGTTTGAAAGCATCCCTGGGAGGTGGGGCTCAGGAAATGGGAGAGGTCAGGAGATGGAGCCAACCCAAAGAGACCAGGCTTGTGAGGGGTCTGTCCAGGAAGAGAAAAGGAAGGCTAGCCAAAGAGGAGGTTGGAGCCAAAGGAAGACTCTAGTTTTTTTTGTTGGATTTGCCTGAAAGGTATCTAAAAGCTGAGAGATAAGATCTACTTAAAATAGATTTAGGAGGAAATTGAGTTTTGGAAGGCACAAGGGTGACATGATAACAAAGGAGGAGATGATATATTAGGTTCACCAATGATAGAGGAAAAAGCAGAACTTGCAGACAGAGGTGTGAATGGACTTCAGCTGGAACATGTACCTTTCATTTCAGCAGCAGGATATTGGGTACGGCACTCTGTGTTATTCTTTGTACAGGCATGGTGCTGCATGCCTGGAATCCCAGTACTTGAGAGGCTGAGACAGGAGGATCACAGGTTTGAGGCCAGCCTCAGCAATTTAGCAAGCCCTTTAGCAGCTTAGTGAGACCCCGATTCAAAATTTAAAAATAGGACTGGTGGTGTAGCTCAGGGGTAGAACCCCCATGGGTTCAATCTCCAGTTTTGTGTGCATGTACACACACACACACACACACACACACACACACACACACACACACACACCTGAAAATTCCTAGTTCTTAAAATCATCTTTTTAAATATTTAAATGACTATAATTTTTCAGTTATGACATTTACTTGATTTTTTACATTGTATTGAAATTAATTAATTGCTGTCCTTGTCTTTCAAATAAATAAATACATACATACATACTAGATTAAAGTTGAGGAGTGGTTTGCTGAAGAAGCCATTGCAAGTCACTTATTGTCACTTAGTGTAGCTCTTTGCTGCCATCTAGTGTCACACAATTTTCTTTGGGAGTTTGGGAGTTTGTTTTGTTTTGTTTTGTTTTGTTTTTTGTTTTTTCTCGGTACTAGGGATTGAACCCAGGGGCATTCTGCCTCCGAGCTATACCTCCAGTCCTATTTTTTAGTCTTTATTTTGAAACAGGGTCTCACTAAGTAGCTAAGGCTGGCCAGATCCTCCTGTCTCAGCCTCCCAAGTACTGGGATTATAAGTGTGCGCCACCATGCCCAGCTGATTTGTGTGGTTTTGATATTTGTTTGTTTTGCGGAACTGGGGGTGGAACCCAGGGACTTCTAACTCCAAGCCGCACCCCTAGCCCTATTTTTTATTTATTTATTTTTTTTTAATGGTACTGGGGTTTGAACCCAGGGGTATTCCACCTCTGAGCTACACCCTCAGAGTCTCACTAAGTTGCGGAGGGCCTCACTAAATAGCTGAGGCTGGCCACGAACCCAGATCCTCCTGTTTCAGCCTCCCAAGTACTGGGATTACAAGCATGGGCCACCATGCCTGGCTTATTCTTTATTTTGAAACAGGGTCTCACTAAGTTGCAGAGCATCTCACTAAGTAGCTGAGACTGGCTGTGAACCTGTGATCCCCCTTGTCTCAGACTCCCAAGTACTGGGACTACAAGTGTGCACTACCTCGCCCAGCTGATTGCTTTATTTTAAACTCTGGTGCCAGGAGAATTCTGAGGACCTTCTAGAACATAGAACTAACCCTGGATCCCACACTACCCATCATACATCTCACCCATGAGAAGCAGTGATGAGGAGCTGGTGATCTTTGATGTTAATTTCTTATCCTCTGGTTAAGGACCTTTAGGCCTAGACTGTGCTTGCTGACCGTATCCATTGCTAAGTAGAATCCTTTTCTGTTTATCATACTCTGGTATCTAGTGAAATTTGGGGAGTTGGGGTGTTGCGAGAGAAGAGGTTTAAAGAACAGTGAGTATCATTAGACGTGCATATCACCTTGAAAAGCAGCTGCCTAACCAGAGTGACTTGAATATGAAATGCTTGCTAGCAGTTGCTCTTTGTTTTGGGAATTGGCCAGATAGAGCAGAGCATAATCATACTTTCATAGGAGAGTAGTTTTTTCCATAAATGGCTATTGCTGCAGCAAAGGGGTTAGGCAGAAGAATTTAAGTTGCCATTTCCTTGCTAATGTCAATAGATTCAGGCTGTTTTCATGTTTCGTTTTTAGATGGGCTACCTTATAAAAATCCTATTAGCCAGGCGTGGTGGGGCACGCTTGTAATCCCAGCATTTGGGAGGCTGAGACTGGAGGATCCAGGTTCGCAGCCAGCCTCAGCTGCTTAATGAAGCCCTCCGCAACTTAGTGAGACCCTGTTTCAAAATAAAGGATAAAAAATAGGGCTGGGGCTGTAGCTTAGAGGTAGAATGCCCCTAGGTTCCATCCCCAGTACTGCAAAACAACAACAAAATCCCATTAGCCTGCAGTTCTGGAAGTGGCTTTTTTTTTTTTTTTTTTTTTTTTGGCTGGAATTTTTTCTGAGTTAATTATATTGTTTAAATCCTTGATTATTTTCCACTACTTCTACTGCTATACACTGCTGTATAGAACCGACCAGCCTGAGTGAAGGGGCATATGCTTTGGGGGTTTTTTTGTTTGTTTTTTGTGGTACTGGGGATTGAACCCAGGGGCATTCTACTTCTGAGCTACACCCCCAGCCCTATGTCTTTATTGTTTTTTGTGATACTGGTGATTGAACCCAGGGACATTCTACCTCTGAGCTACACCCCCAGCCCTATTTTTATTATTTATTTTGAAACAGGGTCTCACTAAGTTGTAAAGGGTCTCAGTAGCTGAGGCTAGCCGCAAACCTGTGATCCTCCTGTTTCAGCCTCTCAAGTAATGGGATTACAAGCATGTGCCACCACACCTGGCCAGGCTTTGTTTTTAAAAGGAAAAAAAAAAGTCTATTTCTCCTTCATAGTAGCTTATAAAATTCAGGTGGGAACAAAAGGAGGAAGTACCACGGTTGGAAAAGCAGCCTGGGGGTGGGTGCTGGCTGGGTGTGCACAGTGGTCCTGGGGGAGGGCAAGGTCACTGCTTCCATGCCCATTTATGTTATGGACATTAAGTTATTTCACATTAGTTTTCATGAAATAAATTGATTTAATCTGCATGTTGATTTAATTCACTTGCCAAGTAGAATTCTCTCAACTAGTGGTAAATCAAAAAGCAGGAGTACAGTCTGTTAATGTCCCTAAGCCTTCGTTCCATACCTGGAAGATACGAATTTGTGAGAGGCGGGTGCCATAGGTAACAAGCTCAAAAGCAATAGTGTGTGCTTAGCTCAAAAGCCCAAGTGATATAGGGACTGAACTGTCAGTGTCGACATTACCATTTGTGCAGAGATCATTGAAACTGGAGTGGGAACCAATGCAGATTCTTGGCTTGGACCAAGAAGTTACATTAGAATACACTTAGTATTAAATGTGGACAAGCATTTGTAATGTTGTGTCTCAGCATTTTATCCTGGGAGGAGTTTTATAAATTTGCTCTCTTCAATAAGTTTTAAGAAATGTGCCCTATAGCTGGTCAAGGAAAATGTTGATTCTCAGGAATCTTTTCTTGACTCAGTAAAGAAAACTAAAGGTATTGACTTGCTTTCTAGATTTTATGAACTGATCATAAAACCTTTAATTTGGAATTAAATTACGTCAATAAATATTCAATTATGTTGTGAGGAGAGTATGAAAGATATTACTTCCTCAAAAGTGCTCCCCGGGCCAGGGGAGGATTGGATCTGAAGAAGCCTGTCCCCTGGCCTGGCTATGGGGCTAACCTTGGGCTGCATGTGAGCATCACAGTGATCTGTAGAATACATTTTTGTCTAAAGTTTCCTGGGCCTTACTGAATTCGATTAGCACGTAGTACTTAGTTCATATCATTGTTGGTGGTTTTCATAATTAAAACAACCAAGGGCTTTGAGTCTCATATCAGGTGTCACATGCCTTTAATCCCAGATGCCCAGGAGTCTGAGGCAGAAGGATCATAAGTTTGAGACTAGCCTGGGCGTCTTAGCAAGACTTTGTCCTAAAATAAAAAATATAAAGGGTTAGGGATGTAGCTCAGTGGTAGAGCGCCCCTTCGTTCAATCTCCAGTACTACAAAATGGGGAAAAAAAAGTGTATTCCTCAAAACAGACTGTACCTGCCTAGCAACATGCAGTTACGTGGAGTAGCTGGGGATCCCAGTGTTCAGTGACTGACTGGGATTTGTTCTTTTCCTGCCCAGGCTACTTTCCTCTGACTAAGCTTATTAATTTGGTGAGTATTTTGGAATGGCTGGAATATTCTATATCACAGTGGTCTCTAGGTAGCACAGGGACTGGGGAGAGAAGGAAGTTAGGAGAGACCTGAACAGCATCACCAGCACTGCTCAGGCTTCCCCTCCTCTTCCACCCATCCGTCTCTTCTTTCCTCCATCGCTCCCCAGTCCTCAGGTGGTGGCCACGGAGCCTTTGTGACGAAGTGCTCACTGACTCCATGTCTCCTAGGAACCTAGGTCAGGCAGTTCAGTCAGCACCATTTCTTCCATTTTCCACATTTCCTCTTGGTTATCTGGAGATTTCTAGACTTCTGCACTGCACCTGTAAAAGCATATAAAAGTAAATTAATCAATATAAAAAGACAAAAATAAACCAATTAGAATGGCCCTTAATACATAATAATGTTCTATATTTTTGAAATACTGTATTGGAGTTACCTTTTGTAATTTGAAGCTTCTTCAGTCTGAGCTCTTTATTAAATGCAAACCCAGGTTCCTAGTGCTATTAACAGTGCCAGCTATGGCACACATCCATATACTCAGTTTGTTCGGATGATGTGCTTGGACACTCACATGGGCTGGTTTTTGCAGGGCGACCTGAAAGCTTACCTGCGCAACGAGCAAGAGCACGTGCGGGGAGACTCACAGACCATGCTGCTGCAGAGGATGGCGTGTGAGATCGCTGCGGGGCTGGCAGCCATGCATAAGCTGCACTTCCTGCACAGGTGGGTGTGGCTGGGCACAGGTGCATCTCACACCGCCTGTGAAAAGATTCTAAGAAACCTTAAGGAGGACTACTTGTAGAGTGAATCCTTGGCTTAAACAAGTAGAAGCCACCCTGTACTTCCCAGTGTCCAAGTAAAGGTTGATTTGGGCTTCTTTTAAACTAATACCAGGTAGTAAAATGTCTTAACAGCCTAAGATCTAGGAATTTTTTCCAGAATTACAAAGAATATATAAAAAAAATATGTACACCTCAGAGAAGGGAGTAAACAGTTCCAGTCTGCCTCATGACACCTGGCTGGTTGTCTCCTTTTCCTGCCAGCATCAGGCTTCTGATCATGCCTGCCAGATCTCACAGTGTGTCCCAGCTCACACTCCTGAGAGAGGCCAGCAGCATCTTTTCACAGGAGGTCAGAGCATTGGTTTCTGGCCAGCTAGGCGTTGGCTTGAGGTGCCTGCTCTGAAGCAGAGGGTATCATGGGGATTGAGTCTAAAGAAGCCTGCCTCCACTGTCAGGGAAGGGGTGCTCAGGGGCTGTGTGTTAGCTTCCCAGTGAGCCACAAAACACATTTCTGCCTCAAGCTTTCAGGACTGTCCTGAATTGCAGCACATGGCACCTTGTTCAGATAATTGGTGGTGGTTTTCATTATTGAAACAACCAAGGCTTTGAGTCCCATATCAGATGAGGGGTCTGTTCCATGAACCCAAAAGGAAATTTCTGCTTATTCTCCTCTAGGTTTTTAAACTCTAATTTATGTTTTAAATGTGTTCAGTATTATTTCTTAGTTCTCTGGGGAAACCTGGCAGTGTTTCTTTAGTTGACTCTAAGTAAATTGTGCAGCTCTTAATAATCCACAGGCCTGAAAAGAAATACCTGTGTGTCTTGACTTGAGATGTCTATGAGGTATTATATTTTTAAAAAAGCAGGTCACAGAGTAATGCATTTATAGTATGACTCCAGTTTTCAAATATAAGAAAACACCTGGTTGCTGTTTATTGCTGGGGGGGGGGGGGGGCGGTGAGCAGACCTGGAAAAATTTCTGTCAGACTCAGCATTACTTCATGGTTGAGAAAAAAGGAAATTACTATCCTTTTTCCTACACATTTATATCTTGTTTGACTTGCAATAATGAACAAATCTTTCTGATAAAGGCCGGGTGCAGTGGTGTATACTTATCATCCCAGTACTTGGGAAGCTGAGACAGGAGGATCACAGGTTCAAAGCCAGCCTCAGCAGTTTAGTGAGGCTCTCAGCAACTTAGCGAGACCCTGTTTCAAAATAAAAAAATAAAAAAATAAAAGAAATTGGTCTGGGGGTATAGCCCAGAGGTAGAAGGCTCAAGGATTCCATCCCCAGTTCCACAAAAAGAAAAGAAACGAAAAATCCTTGAAACCATTGATAGCTGTTTCATTTTGTTTTAAAAAGCCATGTTTTATATATAAAATTATATGTGGGGCAAGATTTTGTGGTTTTTTGGTGGGTAGCCTACCATATGGCGTATTTTAAAGTTGGGATTTAGAATAGTTATTGGTTGACTCAAAGATGGACTTCCTCTGTTGAAGAAATAGAAACAGCCCACCTATCCAACCCCAGGTTATTGCTGTGTTGGGAATCCATAGAGTAAATCACCCCAGTTAAATTTTGCTTTATTTACATAATGTTTAAAAAGAGCAAGCCGGGCGTGGTGGTGCATGCTTGTAATCCCAGCATTTGGGAGGCTGAGACTGGAGGATCCCGGTTCACGGCCAGCCTCAGCTACCTAGTGAGGCACTCCACAACTTAGTGAGACCCTGTTTCAAAATAAAGAATACAAAATAGGGCTGGGGGTATAGCTCGGAGGTAGAATGCCCCTGGGTTCAATCCCCAGTACCGCAAAAAATAAAAAGAGCTTTATCAGTGGTTCTCAGGCAGCCTTGCATTTCTGAAGTGGCCTACATGGCATTAGTGAAGCCTGTGGAAACAGAAAGTGCTGCTGTTACCATTGGGAGTGGGGGGGGCTAGATTTCAAGTGCCTCTCTCTCAGCTGAGCATGGTGGCACATGCCTGTAATCCCAGTACTTGGGAGGTGGAGACAAGAGGATTATAGGTTTGATTATAGCCTCAGCAACTTAATGAGGACTTGTTTCAAAGTAAAAAATAAAAAAATAGGGCTGGGGTGTAGTTCAGAGGTAGAATGCCTCTGGGTTCAATCCTTTCCTGCCTGTGTGCCATCAGGTCACTACGGGGGCTTAGTGCAGAGGGCTGGCTTCAGTAGCTGGAGAAATGTGGTAGAAACTTGAGGAGGACCTGGGGATGATGGTTACCAAAGAGCATCTTCAGGATTTGTCTGGTTTTAAAGTTCAAGTTATTACCTTCTCTCTCTCTCTCTCTTTTTTTCTTTTTGGCATTAAGAATTGAACCCAGGGACATTCTACCTCTGAACTATACTCCAACCCTATTTTATTTCTTTTCTTTTTCTTCTGTACTGGGGGGCATTCTACCTCCAAGCTTCACCCCCAGCCCTATTTTTTTTTATTTTTTTACTTTTGGTACTGGGGATTGAACCCAGGGGATTCTAGGTTTCTACCTCCGAGCTACATCCCCAGCCCTATTTTTAGTCTTTATTTTGAAACAGGGTCTCACTAAGTTGTGGAGGGCCTCACTAAGTAGCGGAAGCTGGTCGCGAACCTGGATCCTCAGCCTCCCAAGTACTGGGAATACAAGCATTCGCCACCACACCTGGCTTATTTTTTATTTTAAAAGAGGATTCCACTAAATTGTAGAGGGCCTCACTAAGTTGCAGAGGCTGGCCTCAAATCTGTGATCCTCCTGTTTCAGCCTCCCAAGTACTAATATTATAGGTATGCACCACCTCATTCCGCTAAAAGTTACTATCTTTTGAGAACACTGAGGTAGCTAAGTTTTCCAGTCTTCAGAGTGTCAGGTACTCAAGGGGGCATGATAAAACAAGCCCTTGGTGTTGTGTGCCATTTTACATTTTCTTTTATGTGGTACTGGGAGTTGAACACAGGGTTGCTCTACCTCTGGGCTATACCCCCAGCCCTATTTTATTTTTTAGTTTGATATAGGGTCTCACTAAGTTACCATATGCTGGCCTCAAACTTGTGATCCTCCTGTCTCAGCCTCCCAAATACTGGGATTACAGACATGGTAATGAGCCATGCCTGGCTCATTTTTTCTTAACAGATTATAACATGGGTGTCCACATTGTTAAAGCAAGCTTAGAGGGTTTGTCACTATTCAGCTGGAGCTGCACCTATGACTGGAGTGTTCCTTTTAGTCAGTAAATTATTAGAAGTTTTCCTTAATTTGTAAGGGTATTAAATCTTTATACTTTTAAAAAATGTCTTCTAATGCTTACTATGATCACAATTGGTCTTTAAGGGGGGAAAAATGCCTGAATGGCAATAAATACGAATTTGCTTTTAATTCATTTTGATTAACTAAATCAAAGTCACAGATAGTGCCCAACATATAGTGATATTAAACAAAAATAAGAAACTAGAACTCTAACATTTTGCTTTCATGGTGGAAACAAGGTTTCCCTTCAGTAGGCTTGGCGTGAGTGCCATGGAAGCCTATAGCAGTGTGAGCACACGAGGAGACAGAGTGTGCGGGCCTGGCCTCTGCTGTGTACAGCCAGCGTAGTGACACTGGAGCTGAGCTCTCCACACTCACAGAGTTGATGGAATCATGGAGCTCCTAGTGTGGTGCCCCGCCTGGTGACAGGCGGAGGAGGAAGCAGCAGTGGGAGGGATGGGAGGGAGGTGGGGAGAAACAGAATTGGGCCTTGCCTTCCTTTTAGAGTTTTGAGTTTTCTTTTTTGGATTTGATTTGATAATAAGTTAAAGACAACATGAACTTCCTTGATTGGATAAGTACTCATTGAAAGTTTACAGTCTGCAAAGTTCAGTGAAAAATAAGGTGAGAGATGGGGAAATATATTTAAAATCAAAGTAGAATACTCAGTTAACATTGCAGCAAGAGAGTTAAAACATGCATTCCTCTCTGCAGGATGATCACTGTGTGCTGAGCATCCTCAAAGCATTCTGTGGGCACTTCATTGATTATTCTCAGCTAGGAATGACCCTGTGAGCTGGGAGGCTGACATAGTTATTGACCCCTTTACAGAGCAGAACACTGAGGCTCAGAGGGGTGAGCATTTCATCTGTCTCAACCTCTAAGTCAGTGAGCAGTTTGAACCCACGCACAAACACCATGTGTGGGCTCATTTGTGCCTAAGGAGAAGAAACTAGTGTCTGAGGACATCCAGGCAGCTTTTCTGAAAGAGGTGGCATTTTAGTGATCCTTGATGAATGCATGTAACTTGGGGTACGGAGGAGATTAGAAAATTGTTAGAGAAGGAAGTAGGAAGATGGTGTGTGAGGGGAGGAAGAAAAAAAGGGGTTTCAGGGAGAAGCAAATCATCTCGTTTAACTGGGACAGGAGGTGCACAAAGGAGAGTGGGGGAAGAGGAAGACAGGTGGCTAGAAGCCACATTGTAGAGACTGCCAAGTCAAGGCCTTTGGCCATTCTGTAGGTGATGGGATGGCATGGCTGGAACTTTGTGAGTGTGCACATGTGTGTGTGTCTATGTGAGTGTTTAATTACATTGGTAGCAGTTTGGGAAGAGGGCAGTGCTGACAAGAAAACCACATAGAAATTCATAAGTAGTGGGTAGCCATGAATGTTTCTTATTTTCCCTCCTACATGGAAAATTTGTTGAAGGCCAGATTGGATCTCTTGTGATGTATTTCACATAGAAATGAGGAAAGGCATCAGGCAAAAGGAACCAGTTGAAATTCGTTTAAAGCCAGGCATGGTAGTGCATGCCTGTAATCCCAGTACTTGGGAGGCCAAGGCAGGAGGATCACAGGTTCGAGGACAGCCTCAGCAACTTAGTGAGACTCTCAGCAAACTAGTGAGACCCTGTTTCCAGACAGAAAAAATAAAGAGTTGGGGGTTTAGAGGGTGTGTGTGTGTGTGTGTGTGTGTGTGTGTGTGTGTTTGTGTTTGATATTGGGGGTGAACCCAAGGGAATTTTACATCTGAGCTACACCCCCAAACCCCCCCCCCTTTTTTTTTAATCAAGGCCTTACTAAGTTACAATGTGCTGGCTTCCAACCTTTTTTTTGTTTTGCGGTACTGAGGATGGAACCCAGGGGCATTCTACCTCCGAGCTACACCCTCAGCCCTATCTTTTATTCTTTATTTTGAAACAGGGTCTCACTAAGTTGTGGAGGGCCTCACTAAGCAGCTGAGGCTGGCCGAGAACCTGGATCCTCCAGTCTCAGTCTCCCAAATGCTGGGATTACAAGCGTGTGCCACCACGCCCGGCTGCTTCCAACCTTTAATCCTCTTGTCTCAGCCTCCCAGGAACTGGGATCACAGTTGTACACAACCACACATGGCTCCTCCGTTGTATTTAACTATTCCAAACCATAGAAGAGAGACATCTCTGTCACATATTTAATAAATCCAACTTTTTTGTTTTTGCGATATTGGGGATTGAACCAGGGGCATTCAACCTCTGAGCTACACCCCCAGCCTTATTTTTTATTCTTTATTTTAAAACAGGGTCTAAGTTGTGGAGGACCTAAGTAGATGAGGCTGGCCATGAATCTACAGTCCTCCTGTCTCAGCCTCCCAAGTACTGGGTTTACAAGTGTGTGTCACCATGCCTAGCTTTATTCTTTTTTTTGAAACAGGGCCTCACTAAGTTGCAAAGGCCCTCACTAAGTAGCTGAGGCTGGCCACAAACCTTTGATCCTCCTGTCCCAGCCTCCCAAGTACTGGGATTACAAACGTGCACCACCCCAGCCAGCTCAACATAATTTTAACAGCAAAAGATAGTTAAAAAAAAAAAAAAAAAGACAAGCCGGGCATGGTGGCGCACGCTTGTAATCCCAGCATTTGGGAGGCTGAGACCGGAGGATCCGGGTTCGCTTCCAGCCTCAGCTACCTAGTGAGGCACTCCGCAACTTAGTGAGACTCAGTTTCAAAATAAAGAATAAAAAATAGGGCTGGGGGTATAGCTCGGAGGTAGAATGCCTCTGAGTTCAATCCCCAGTGCCGCAAAAAAAAAAAAAAAAAAAAAAAAAAAAACAGACAGTTCTCATTATAAGTGTAGACAGAAGTACTAGCATTGCATACAGAAATGTGTGAAAAAGCAAGTACAACTCCTAGGAACATAAGGGTAGGTTTATATCATAGAATATATCTGCATAATTTATTAATTGACAAGATCAAAGAAGAAAAATACATTACATCCAAGGATTGCTGAAATATCATTTAGTATAATTCAGCAGCCATTCCATGTTTTAATTTCTGATAGGAAAGAAGAAAAACAAATATCATAAGATTATTAATCAAAACTCAATAGCAAATATTCTAAATGACAAAATAATAAAAGCCTTTTCAATTAAATTACAAGGCAGGCAGAGATGCCTACTATTTCCATTTCTTTTCAACATTTCTTTGAGGTACTAGTAAATACAAAAACAGAGCTAGAAAATTATTAGTTTAAAAATAATAGTTGTAAGCCGGGCGTGGTGGCGCACGCTTGTAATCCCAGCATTCGGGAGGCTGAGACCGGAGGATCCAGGTTCGCGGCCAGCCTCAGCTACCTAGTGAGGCACTCCGCAACTCAGTGAGACTCTGTTTCAAAATAAAGAATAAAAAGGGGCTGGGGGTGTAGCTCGGAGGTAGAATGCCCCTGAGTTCAATCCCCAGTAC
>PVLC010005886.1:40846-51741 GCA_004027655.1 Graphiurus murinus | reverse complement strand
TAGTTGTATACTTACCTGGCAGGGGAGATACTATGATCATGAAGGTGGTTTTCCCAGGGAGAGGCTTATCCATTGCACTCCGGATGTGCTGATCCCTGAGATTTCCCCAAATGTTGGAAACTTGACTGCATAATTTGTGTGTGTGTGGGGGGGGGACTGCGTGCGCACTCTCCCCTGATTAAAAAAAAATAATAATAATAATAGCTATGCTCACTTCGGCAGCACATATACTAAAATTGGAACGATACAGAGAAGATTAGCATAGCTCCTGCGCAAGGATGACATGCAAATTCCTGAAGCGTTCCATATTTTTAATACCACTTCTGGGTATCTACTCAAAAGAATGGAAATCAAACTATCAGACCAGTGCATGTGTATCTATGTTTATAGCTGCACAATTCACAGTTGCCAAACTATGGAACCAGACAAAATGTCCATCAACAGATGAATGGATTACAAAACTATGGGATATGTACACAATGGAACTTTACTCAGCCATAAAGAAGAACAAAATCATGTCATTTGCAGGGAAATGGATGGAACTGGATAACATGCTAAATGAGATTAGTCAGTCATAAAAAGTAAAAAATCATATGTTCTCCCTAATATGTGGAAGCTAGGGAGAAAGTGGGTTATAAGAGGGACTCCAGATGAAGAAGGAGGAACCTTAGATGAGCAAAGAAGATGGACTTAACTGAAGGTGATGGGGGAGGGGGGAGCGAAACACCCTAATGCACATGATGTACTTTCAATGTATCAAAGTCTATCACTGAACTTGAGAAGGAGGGAGGGGGAGGGAGTGGGGTGGGAATAGGGGAAGGGTTAAATGAGAAATGTGTGCATGTATGCCTTTACCAGCTTGTACCTAACAATGATGTATGGTTACAATGCACCAATAAAAATATATATATATATATAAATAATAGTTAAGATTTATTGAATGGTATTCATGTACCAAATATTGTCACTTATTTTTCTTTGTACTAGATATAAATACATAGAAACAAGAGTGAAAAAAAACTATTCCATTCTTAATAATGCCCAAAATAAAGGTTATTTGGGAACAAGTTATCTGAGAAAGACATGGGACTATATGAAACAAACTATGATTTTTTTTTTTTTTGTGGTACTGAGGATTGAACCTATAGGTATTCTACTTTTGAACTACACCCTTTTTATGTTTTTGTTTTGAAACAGGATCTCACTAGGTTGCTGAGAGTCTCCCTAAGTTGCTGAGACTGCCCTCTAATCTCCAATCATCCTGTCTCAGCCTCCCAAGTACTGGGATTACAGGTGTGTTCCACCAAGCCCGGCACAAACTGTGGAATCTTATTGAAGCATACAAAAGAATATATGGACAAATAGAAAGATGTGCCATGATTTATGGTGGAAAGACGACTCAAAAATGTCAACTTAAATTAATTGAGAGAATTGAAATTAAAAGCTAGAATCCTAATAGGGTTTTTATTTTTGGCAGGGGAAATTTGGTTGAAATTATCTTTAACTTCATATGGAAGAATAATTGTCTAGAAAAGCCATTAAATATGAAAAAAAAAAAAAAAGCCAGGTGGTGTTTTCAATTAGTTGGTGGCACACACCTGTAATCATAGTTACTTTAGAGTCTGAGATAGGAGGATTACAAGTTCAAGGCCAGCCTGTGGTGATTTAGCAAGACCCTCTTTCAAAATAAAATAGCTAGGTGTGGTGGTGCACACCAGTAATCCCAGTATTTGGGAGGTGAGACTGGAGGATCGCAGGTTCAAGGACAGCCTCAGCAAGTAGTGAGACTCATCAACCTAGCAAGAACCTATTTCCAAATAAGAAAAAATCAGGCTGTGGGTGTAGCTCAAAGGTAGAGTACCTCTGGGTTCGATCCCCAGTACCACAGAAATGAAGGAAGGAAGGAAGGAAGGGAGGGAGGGAGGACTAGGGGTGTAGCTGAGTAGTAGAATACCCTGGGTTCGATCCCAAGTACCAAAAAAATAAATAAAAAGGGGTGAGGATGTAATTCAGTAATAGAATGCCCCTGGGTTCAATCCCTAGTACCACATACACACATGAAAAAAATGAATCAAGGAGGCAGAAGGAAAGCCTGCCTTATCAGATATCAGAACACACAGTAAGCCATTATAACAAAAATCAAAGGTTTTAGTGGAGAAATAGATTTTTTTTTAAATTTTCTGATTCAAGTTTACTCATTCTTTAAATAGATAATAATAACATCATCAGAGAAGTAGATTAACAACAGTGCACAGTATGTATAGAAAGTGAATATATGACAAAAGTGGTATTTTACATCAGTACAAAGAAGGATGGATTGTGGGGAAAAATTGGACCACTACATTATCCAGTATATAAAAACAGTGACATAAGAACTAAATACTTAGCCAGGTGTGGTGGTGCTACACACCTATAATGCCAGCACTTGGCAGGCTGAAACAGGAGGATCACAGGTTTGAGGCCAGCCTCAGCAACATAGCGAGACTCTCAGCAACTTATTGAGACCCTGTTTCAAAATAAAAAGAGCTGGAGGATGTAGGTCAGAGGTAGGATGCCTCTGGGGTCAATCTCCAGTACCACATACACAAAAGTTACTGATAGAATTCTGGAAGTCTATATGTGTAACACTGGGGTGAATGTGACCTTCTGAATTAAGATAGGAAACCCAAGAGTTATGAAGTAAAAGATAGATGTAGTTAACTATATAAAAGTTAAATACCGTATGTAGCAACAGATCCTGTAAACAAAGCCAGTAGACAGTAGAGTTGGGAAGATAACTCTGCAGTGCAGATGGCAGCCAGTAGGCTAATAGAAGTGAGTCATAACAGTTAAAGGAATGGCTGCATCTATTGCTAGTAGAGATATGAAGAGAAAAATAAGTTACAATTTTTAAAAAGCCCTGGGGCAGTATCTATATAATTAAAAATACACATTCCCTTTAATCCCATACCTAGACTTAATCACATAGAAAATAAGATAGCACTAGAACTTCAAAATGTGTATTAGAAATAATTGTTGCAGCATTATTTAAAGGGATGGCAAACTGAAAAAAAGAGACAGAGTAACTGTTCATGGAGGAACTAATGACTTAAGAACATCTGCTCTGTGGAATATTACACAGCTAATATAAAGACTTGGAACCACTAGACTTGTTAATTTGGAGGAATTTCCATGTTGTGATATTGTTGAGAAAGATGCAGATATGCAGGCATCATGTTGTGGGTTTTTGTTTTTGTTTTTGTTTTAAGATAAATGGTCCTTAATCCTTATTTGTGTATTTGTATGTATGTGTGTGCTGTGTATAAAAGTATGGGAAAATTATAGAAGGAGCCACAAATGGCAGTGCTTGCCTATAATCCTAGCAATTCAGGAGGCTGAGGCAGGAGGATCTCGAATTCAAGACTAGCCTGAACAATTTAGCAAGACCCTGTCTCAAAATAAACAATAAAAAGTTCTGGGTCCAGGCATGGTGGTGCACGCTTGTAATCCCAGTACTTGGGAGGCTGAGACTGGAGGATCCGGGTTCACGGCCAGCCTCAGCTACTTAGTGAGGCCCTCCGCAACTTAGTGAGACCCTGTTTCTAAATAAAGAATTTTAAAAAATGGTGCTGGGGGTGTAGCTTGGAGGTAGAATGTCCCAGAGTTCAATTTCCAGTACTGCAAAAGGGGGGGGAGGGTTGCTGGGGCTGTAGCCTGGAGGTATAATGCCCCTGGGTTCAATCCCTAGAACCACAGTAAATAAAATAAATAAATAAATAAATAAATAAATAAATAAATAAATAAATAGGCAGACAGGCTTCCACTTCTGGAATATGCAGAAAGAGCCTGGCATCCATATCACCAAGTTAATGCAGAACAGGTGTATGTATGCATAAAAGGTTCAGGAAGGCAGAGCTCTAGACACATGGGGCTCTGTGTGGTGTGATCAGGGAGGAGAATCCAGCTATAGGCTGGGCACATGCATACCAGACTGGTTATGGTGCAGATCCTGGGCATAGGAGCCTGAAGTGACCATAGGTGCAGAATCCACTCGTTAGACATGAGCCCCACCCCAGGCCTGCTGCTGCTGTGTTTTGTTTTAAGGATGCTTAGGAGCTCAGGATGATCTTGGTTTTAGACATTGTTGGGCAGCCCTCCTATCCCCTGCCCTCAGTCAGGTTCAGCCTCCCTAGCAGCCTCCAGCTCTGCTTTCTGTGTCCATCACCA
Organism: Graphiurus murinus; assembly: GCA_004027655.1. Classification (NCBI taxonomy): domain Eukaryota; kingdom Metazoa; phylum Chordata; class Mammalia; order Rodentia; family Gliridae; genus Graphiurus; species Graphiurus murinus. The sequence goes on along the minus strand of PVLC010005886.1, from coordinate 47,535 downwards.
GAAGGCTTTGCTCCCTGGGCCAGAGACACTGGACCAGTGTGGGAGTGGCCCTCACACAGGGAGGGAGTGTGGAGCTCACTTCCTGTATCATTTCTCAGGTCAGAACCCTGGATGGGTTGTTGTCGGGTCCTGAAAATTGCTCACCGTGTGTTGCTCAGTTTTGCAGTGTGTACACTCGGACAGTTATACACCAGAGCCAGCTGAGATCATGTAGGCCTGGATGTCAAACTCAGTCTCAGTGCCTGCCCAATCATGTGTTGGAGGCCTTCTCTGTTTTATCAGCAGCCCTCGAAACCTGACAGCAGTGGTAGACTCACCCCAGCCAGTCTGGTCAGAATTTCACAGTGGAAGAATTCTAGTACCCAGAGCCCAGCATGTGCCTGATACAGTCAGTGCTCAGGAAATGTGTTGCTCAGCTCCAAGGACTGACTGACCTAGTATGCAGGGTAAAGGCGCCAAGCTCCAGGATCCTCCTGATTTAATCTTCTGTGTCCCATCTTAGAGAGAGGCACACAGCCTGACCCCTGTGGCTGCTGGAGGAGATGGTGCTGGGAGCGGAGAGGTTCAGCTGGGTTAATGCGCCGCACGTCAGTTTCTCCGTACTTGATTCTTATGAGCTTATCTTCTACCAAGTGGAGTGAGGATCTGTTTTACTTGGGAACACTGTTAAGATTAAATAAGATAATGTATGTCAGCCTCCTTGTATCCAGTAACTCTCAGGCATTTGGCTTCCTGTTGTTCCTTCCTGTATCAGGATTTTCATTTACTCTGGTTCGAGTAAGTTGTTCTGGAAACGACTCCTGCCACCTTGAGCCTTTTGCATTGGACAGTCCCTCCAAAGATGGGCAAACTTAGGTCTGTAGTTGCATGAATTAAAAACAAAGAGCCTTTAGACCTGCAGCCTCCCACTTCCTGTGTCCAACTCCCTCACGTGGCCTTGAGTCCCACGAGGTCACTTGTCAGCTGAGGCACTGTGAGTGCTGCCAAACGGAGTGGCCAGCCAGTGCCTTCTGAGAGCTCTTCAGCAGCCTCAGCAGCCTCGTCACTAGACCTGTTTTTCAACTTGGAAGGAGAATATACTGGCTGTGTGTTTGTATTTCCTGACAAGAGCAGCCATTGACGTCAAGTTACCCGTGCCGTGGCACCTTGTATTTTTCTGTTCTAGAGCTTTACACCTTGTTGAGCTTCATGGAGCTCTATTATTGCCAGTTTTGAACCAAATGATATCATTACCTTGAGTCTGGTTAGCACTTTAACATTTTCAAAACGTCTCATGTACATTTTTATTTTATAACCTAGTGACTTAGCCATTTCCGTGCATTGATGTTGTTTTGTGAGGAAGCTCAGGCTCTGCTATACACATGTCTTCTTGCCCAGCATCACATGATGCTGCTGGAACACCACAGCCCAAGCCCGCTTCAGCCTCCTGACACCCAGTGCTCTTCCTGCTGTGCAAGGTGCTTGCGGTGCTGGGGTTGAAATGAGGAGCAGGTTCATGAGAAATTCCCTCTTCCTCACTACCTCTGAGTTTCAGGTAATGAGAAGTGTTCCTCCTTGCCTTAGGAGTGTCATTGGATTGCATTCAAATCTTATAATGCCTTGTAGAGAGTCAGAGGCCGTGTGTGTGTGTTTATTTCGTGTTTGGCTGTCACATTTACTGTATCTGAAACCCACACCGAACATTTGTTAGGAGAGACAGAAGAATGGGGAGGGGTCAGAAATCCTGTGGCCCAGGAGGTGCCTGAACAGCCCTGCGTTCAGAATTGCCCCCAGCTAAAGGGATGTGCACAGGCCCCTATAGGGATGCTGGAATCCAGCTTCTACTGGTCATAGGAGGGGAGGTATGGGGAAGGTTTAGTGGAGTCTGTTTATGGAGACCTGAAGATGCTGGTGAGTAGTACTCAGCAACTAAACCTCAGTTGGCAAAACCCACAGTGCTATCCCATTGCAGCTGTTGGTCCCGTGAATAAAGCAGCTTTTTGCATTTTCATTTTTCTGCCCTCAAATGACATGTTATTCCTTCTTCCTTTTCTCAATTCTAGAAGAATAGGAATCATTTCTCTTCTAAGACTGTATTGTTAGTGACACTAGAAGTGGGTACCCCAGGGTTTTCCCCATATAACTACATAAGCTTGAAGGATTCCAGAAGGAGTGCCATGAAAACTGACACTTGTAAACAGTGTAGAGAGCAATTTAATGTAACTAACTTGAAATTTGATTCAGCACTTTTACTGAGGCTTAGGGCATATGTGTGGTATAGTGCTGCAACCTTGGTATATTGTCCTTGATGGCTTCTTTTTTTGGCAGTACTGGGGATTGAACTCCGGACCTTGGACTGCTAGGCAAGCGCTTTACCACTGAAATACATCACCAGCCCTTTTTATTTTTTGAGACAAGGTTGCCCAGGCTGGCCTCGAACTTGAACTTCTCCGGCCTCAGCCTCCTCAGGTGCTGGGATTACACACATGTGACCTCACTCAACTCTTTGATGGCTATTGATGGTGGAAATGTGACATTACTGGACCTGCTAGCTTTGTGACCCTAATGCAGTTACTTCAAGACTCTGCCTGTTTTTTTTTTATTATTAATGGGGAAAATAATAGTGTCTGCCTTATAAATTTGCTAGGAAAATTAAAAGCTTAGAGAAAATGTAAAGTGCTTAGAGAAATCCTTTGTTTAAAGTAAGTACTTTGTAAATATTAGTCACTGTTATGTAACTGAATCACTGTGGTTTTGTTCCAGGCCTAGTTGAATTACTTTAGTATTAGCTATTGCCTCCATCTTCATTATTATTACATTTCAGACATGTAGGCCTTAGAAACTAAAATCTTTGAATATAAAAATTTAATAGTTTAGCCGGATGTGGTGGCACACTCTTGTAATCCCAGTACTTGAGAGGCTGAGACAGGCAGATCACGGGTTCGCAGCCAGACTCAGCTACTTAGTGAGGTCCTCCGCAACTTAGTGAGACCCTCTGCAACTTAGTGAGACCCTGTTTCAAAATAAAGAATAAAAATAGTTTGGAGGTAGAATACCCCTGGGTTCAATCCCCAGTACTGCAAAAAAAAAAAAAATTAATAGTTTAAGTTTGGATCTTTTACAATCATATGAAGACAGAGATTTTAAATTATGGATTATAGGAATTTAGTTTTTATAAACTAGGCATTCTTTAGTGGCTTTTTAAATCTGTCTGCCATTTGATGATTAAAAATATTCTAAGGAAGCCGGGCGTGGTGGCGCATGCTTGTAATCCCAGCATTTGGGAGACTGAGACTGGAGGATCCGAGTTCGCTGCCAGCCTCAGCTACCTAGTGAGGCACTCCACAACTTAGTGAGACTCGGTTTCAAAATAAAGGATAAAAAAAATAGGGCTGGGGGTATAGCTCGGAGGTAGAATGCCCCTGAGTTCAATCCCCAGTACCAAAAAAAAAAAAAAAAGAACCAGCTAGCTGGGCATGTGGCACACACTTGTAATCCCAGTACTTGGGAGGCTGAGACAAGATCACAAGTTGGAAGACCAGCCTTAGCAACTTAGCGAGACCCTGTTTCAAAATTAAAAATAAAAAAGGCTAGGGGTATGGCTGAGAGGTAGAATGCTGTCTGGTTTAATCCCTAGTACCCCCCCCACCCCTTCATTCATACATACACACACACACACACAGCTAATTTTCAAAAACACATACTTTGACAAGTAAAAAATATCTTTTCTAAAGGGATTTCCTATATAGACAATAAGTTAAATTTTCTGGATTTTGGCTTTAGCCCTTAGAATATATATATATTCTAATCCTCCGGTCTCAGCTTCCCAAATGCTGGGATTACAAGTGTGCGCCACCACGCTCAGCTAGCTAGCTGGTTCTTAAACTGATATATAAGTAAATTATATAAGTCTTGAAAATACATTCTTTACCTCCCTTGTGAAGAGGTGGAGTTTGGAAGAGGTGAGGTTTGGAAAGGGTCTTGTTATAAAGTTCTTGCATATATTTGAAAAATGTGGTGGGGAAATGAGACACTTTTAATAAAGTAGATTATTTCTGGGTGCTTTGAAGTGGTAACTTTATTAATCTTTATAAAAATAGACTATTAATAACCTTAAGTAATACAAATTGTAAAAAATAAAATTTAGGCAATTTAGCTATTTTAGAATTCTTTCTTTAAAATACTAGGAAGCAAGCCTAATAATTGGCCTCCTTTAGTTTTAGTGCAGAACATGGTACAGATAAGACCAGTATTTAATCTTAGCAGTTGTAGTTACTTGCCAAAAATGTGATAATCTCCATTAAGTAATGGAATATGATATATAATGTTTCTCTATGAAATAGAATTGAAAAACATTGATTGTTAAGCAGAGAGCTCAGTACACTACTCTGATTTTTAGAGAAAGGCTTTGGTTGGTGGCAATTTCATGCCACATTAACCTGCCTGTTGATTCTCTGTGTTTATGTGTTCACTCTTCCTATTTGCAGTGATTTAGCCCTGCGGAATTGTTTTCTTACCTCCGACTTAAATGTGAAAGTGGGAGATTATGGAATAGGACCCAGCAGGTACAAGGTAAGCCAAATGTTTAAATGTTGACTCCTACATCTGTTTTAACTTCATTTGTGAAGTTGTATCACAAAATGCCACTCTGATTTTGGAAGAGAGGGGTACGAGTCTTGGTCATGATGCCTCTCTGCAGTGGGATTTGTTCCAGTCATCTTAGTGGCAGCATTTATTGGCTTCCAAGGTTTTGTGACAGCTTTCCAGACACTTTGTTTCAAAAGATTTATACCAAGTGTAATTGATATAGTCTGATGGTGCATAATAAATTTTAGAATCAGCATGTAAGCAGTAATTATTACTTATATAATAAAATATGCATGCCACAGACATTTCTTCATTGCATGGTCAGTACAATGTTGGCTCAAATTCAGTAAACTTAGGATTTATGTTTTTAAACTCTGCTATAAATAGACCCCAAAAGAAAACAGACGGATGAAATTTTCATCTACTGCATGTGTTTGTATAGCCCAGTTGAATAAAGTACCATGATGTAGGTCAAAGAATGATATTGTCACAGCTCCATGCTGTTAGGTGACCTTGTGCCAGCCACTTGACCTTCATTTTCTTAGCAGCAGCATAAGGATAATACCTGTTCTGTCTTATGGGGTCCTTTGTGAGGACTGAAAGGGTAATGTTTTTAAAACAAGTTATGCAAAATTAAGTCAGTCATTTGTCTATGCAGAGGCTCTAATGTCTTGAGCACTTGCTCTATACCAAGTACTTTGGAGTAGTTGCCAGCATTATCATTTAATCCCATCCCAAAGGTAGGTAGGTTTGTGTAATCCTCATTTTACAAATAAGGAGAAAGGCTTCTGGCATCTGTTGCTCTTACCCAGGGTCCCATAGCTGGTAACTGGTGGAATGTGGATCCAAGACCCATTCTTTCAGACCTTGAAGCATGAGCTCTTGCTCATTTAGGGCACACTGTCCTTTTGAGTGCCAGAGGCCCAGCCTGTGCTGAAAGGTGTTTTGCTCAGGGTTTGCATTTGTTTCACCAGCCTCTGCGTACCTTCCTTTTCCAGGAAGGGTAAGTGAGCGAGTGTTCATGGCTCAGAGATCAGCTCAGGAAGCCTAGCTGGCTTCAGAGAAATGCCTCACCCCCTTCCTTTTGCCCAGAAAGTCTTTCTTCATGCTCACTTTTGTTTGTGATATGTTTGGGGGCTGGGTATGTGTTTTCTGAGAATGTCCTGGAATTCAAAATCATTGAGCTTACTACAAATCTAATTCTATTGAAAACTCTCTATGCTTTCTAAAAACACAGGAGGATTACATTGAGACAGATGATAAAAAAATTTTCCCTCTGCGATGGACTGCTCCAGAATTAGTAACCAGCTTTCAAGACAGACTGCTAACTGCAGAGCAAACTAAGTATAGTAATATCTGGTATGTATTTGGTTTACCACTTACTAGGTTGTTTTTGTTTTAACAAGGGCCTCACTTCCTTCTCTTTGAATACAAAAGTAATTGTATAAGATGGAGGAAGCAAAGAGTGCCTTAGTGGTGTGAAAAAAAGCAACGCAATAGCCAGACATGGTGGCACATGTCTGTAATCCCAGTACTTGGGAGGCTGAAACAGAAGGTTCACAGGTTGGAGACTAGCCTTAGCAACTTAGCAAGACTCAGCAACCTAGTGAGACCCTGTTTCAAAATGTAAAAGGGGAGGGGGATTGTTGGGAGTATAGTTCAGAAGTGGAATGCTCCTGGGTTCAATCCCCAATGCCACAGGAAGAAAACAAACAACACTGTGACCCCATAGCAATAATCACAATTGTGATGATATAATTAATTTTTTGAATGCCGCCTCTTTTACCCATTTTCCTCCATAAAAGCAGGAAGCAAGTCTGTTTTATGTTCTCTGCCTACCACAAGGTATGCGGTATTTAATGAATATTTGTTGAAGTAACTAAAAGGGGGAGAGTGGACTATTACGTAATACTACAGTTTACAGGGGTCAGTTTAATGGATGCTAGAAAGATAGGTCTAAATTTTTGACAACTTCTAACAATTTTTTCAATACTTTTGGCACTGTTTTACTGCTTTTTCGTTTTGTTTTGGTTTGGGTTTTTTTTTTTTTTTTTTTTTTTTTTTTTTTTTTTTTTTTTTTTTTTTTTTTTTTTTTTTTTTTTTTTTTTTTTTTTTTTTTTTTT
>PVLC010005886.1:26850-40746 GCA_004027655.1 Graphiurus murinus | reverse complement strand
ACTTCACTTCCTGAATCTAATGCCAATTCGTTTCTTAACCCTCTTTCTGAACAGTACAAGAACCTTAGAATACTTCAACTCAGTTTATACACCACTCCTACACATACCCATATAGATGCACAGACACAGTTGTATGTAATTGTTGGGCATTTTAATTTTTTTCTTACCACTCAGTGTTTGTTTAGATTTGTTCACATATTCTTTATTTTGCTTTTTATTCTTTTTTTTTTTTTGCGGTACTGGGGATTTAACTCAGGGGCATTCTACCTCCGAGCTACACCCCCAGCCCTATTTTTTATTCTTTATTTTGAAACAGGGTCTCACTAAGTTACGGAATGCCTCACTAGGTAGCTGAGGCTGGCCGTGAACCCGGATCCTCCAGTCTCAGCCTCCCAAATGCCGGGATTACAAGCGTGCGCCACCACGCCCGGCTTGCTCTTTATTCTTTACTCTATCTCAGACTTTCCCTCTATAATTATTCTCCTTTGACCCAAAGAGTGTCCTTTGGTTTCCATTAGTGAAGGTCTTCTGGTAACAAGCTGTCTCTTTATTTTGTCCTTCTTCTTGAAAGATATATAGTCTTGCTTGGTGACAGTGATTCTCAGCGTATTGAAGATGCCACACTGCTGGCTTCTGGCTTCCATCGCTACGTTGAGGAGTCAGCTGTACATCTGCTAAGCTCTTTGATGGGAGTGGGACTTTTTCTCCCTAGCTTCTTTTAAAATCTTCTCTTTGTCTTTTGTTTTTCCTTCTTTCACTGGGATGTATATGGGTGTTCTGGATTAATGGTCTTTTTGCTTGGGATTTATTTAGCTTTTCAAATCTATATTGGTGGTATTCGTTGATTCTGGAAAATTCCTAGCCCATATCCTCTAAATATTGCCTCTGCCTTATTTCATCTCAACTTGGAAGTCTAATTAGATTTGTTGTGGCATCCTGCTCTATCTTCTCTGTCTCTCTCATGTATTCCATTTCTTTAATTCTATGCCATATTCTGAATAATTTTTCAGACCTGAGTTCCAAACACTGATGCTCTCTTTAAAAATCTTTCTTCATCTGTGTTTATTCTTCTGTTAAATCTCTCTAATAGTTGTATTATTGATTTCTGAGCTTTTGATTTTTAAAACTTTGTCACAGCATGGGGTTGTTGGTTTTTTTGCTTTTGTTTTTTTGTTGTTGTTTTGTGCAACCCAGGGTACTCTACCACTGAGCTACATCCCCAGCCCTTTTTATTTTACTTTCAGACAGGGTCTTGCTAAGTTGATCAAGCTGGCCTCAAATTTGTGATCCTCCACTCTTATCCTCTTGAGTAGTTGGGATTCATGTGTATGCTACTGTGTCCCTGTCTCAGTGTTTTTTAGAATTGGATTATGATCTGTGTCAAATAATTTCAGTAACTAAAGTCTTTATCTTGCTGGGGGTTTTGTTGTTGCTTTGTTTTGTGTTTTTAGGTACTGAATATTGAACCAGGGGCATTCTACCACTGAGCTACACCCCTAGCCTTGTTTTATTTTTTATTTTGATACAGAATCTCACTTAAGTTACTGAGGTTGGCTGTCCCTGAACCTACAGTCCTCCTGTCTCAGCCTCACAAGTATCAGGATTACCACCACACCTGTTGGTCCTCCTGGTTTTTGATGGTGCCTTGTTTACTCTGGGACTTTTTTAATGGTGATAATCCGTAGAAATGTAGAACAAGGCACATTCCTCCAGGAAGGACCTATATTTGCTTCTGCTGGGCATCTGGGTGCTCTCCCACATACAAGGCACTGCACTAGGCCAGGGCTTTACATATTTACCTTGAGATTTTTTTGGACTACTCAGCTGATGTGAATTTAGGCTGCAAATCCAGATGAAGGGGCCCTGTCATTACTTGTTAGTCACACACACCCCCATACACATTTCTTCTCTCTACCTCTTCTTTCCTCCTTCAGTCTTCCTTCCTTCCCTCCCTCTCTCATCTCTCTCCCTACCTCAGTGCCCTGGCAACTTGCCTTTCAGGGGCAGGGGTATTCTTGGCCCAAGGAAGTCTGTCTGCAACACCCCTCTTACTCTGGGCAAGCCTAGGGCTTTGGCCTGTCCAACATTGCCACCCCATCAAGCCTCAAGAACCACAAACAGAAGGCAGGTGCTTCAACACTTGCCCTAAGACAAAAGTAACTTAGTGTTCTTCTTAGTTCTCTGAATTCTAGACTTTGTCCTGGTATTCCTACATTCTTATCCACTCTTAGATACCTTTAAAAGGATGCTTTTTATGCTTCATCCAGCATTTTTACTATACTTAGCCAGATGATTGACCTGAAAATGTAGCCAGCATACTCCAAGACAGTCAGCCCTGTTTCTTGACGGACAGAGCATTGCTGGTAGCAGTGCTAGGGTACTGCCACAGGTAGAAACCCTGCTACTTGTGAACAAGAGGGATTCATGCAGAGTTTGAGGTGAAGAGGGGAAAGAGCTGCAGGACATTTTCTTCCCAGGAATAATGTAGTTTGCTGGTACTAAAAAGCTGAGACGCTGTGCTTCCTGCTCTCTGAAGACTAGGGAATGGTAGTGGTCTGAGAGGGGTTTGATTTCAAATGAGCCTTATTGGGAGGGAGGAAGGGAGGTAAATTAGGAATTTGGAAAAATTGAGACAGGTTCACCCAAAGTCAAACCAGGCTTTTGGTGGTTTCATTTTGTCAATCATATAATAGCTTTTTGGAAGCCAGGCTTGGTGGCGCACGCTTGTAATCCCAGTACTTGGGAGGCTGAGACCGGAGGATCTGGGTTCGAGGCCAGCCTCAGCTACTTTGTGAGGCTCCCTGCAACTTAATGAGACCCTGTTTCAAAATAAAGAATTAAAAATAGGACTAGGGATATAGCTCTGAGGTAGAATGCCCCTAGGCTCAATCACCAGTACCGCCAAAAAAAAAAAAAAAAACTTTTTGGTTTGTAATATTTCGTGTGAATTTCTTATTTTCTGCAGCTAAGTTGCAAGCTGTCTAAAGTCATTAACAGTGTTCTAAACTTCTTTTGTACAAACAGTGATTGTCTACCTCTAATAGTCCTATGGCAGAGAGGAGAAAGTACTTTGTATTTCTGGATTAGATTGGGAGGTTTAGCTCCTTCTAGTTCCTTTAATAGAAATGATCTCTCAACTAAGATACAGAATATGCTGATTTCTTTCACTAATTTGTAAAAAAAATTATTCAGTGCAGTTTGATATTCAAATAAGCATCCTGGTGAAAGTATTGATCAGAGTCACATAAACCATTACCTGTTTCCTTTTTTTTTTTTTTTTTTTTTTTTTGTGGAACCGATGATCTGAGGGGCATTCTACCTCCAAGCTACACCCCCAGCCCTATTTTTTATTCTTTAGTTTGAAACAAAGTCTCAGTAAGTTGTAGAGGGCCTCACTAAGAGGCTGAGGCTGGCCACAAACCTGTGATCTCCTTTACAAGCATCTGCCACCATGCCCAGCTCTATTTCCTTTTTTTTTTTTTTTTTTTAAGTACTGGGGATTGAACCTTTTTATTTTTTATTGAACCCTTTTTATTTTTTAGTTTAAAACAGGGTCTTGCTAGGTTGGTAAGGCCGTCCTCGAACCTGTGATCCTCCTGTCTCAGCCTTCCAAGTACTGAGATTACAGGCATGCACTATCACACCTGGCTGTTTCCTGGTTTTTGCTTTGGCTAAAACTTCCAGAGTAGTATTCACAGAAAATATAAGATGGGCCAGGCATAGTGGTGCATGCTTGTAATCTCAGTACTTGGGAGGCTGAGACCAGAGGATTGCAGATTCGCAACCAGCCTCAGCTAGTTAGTGAGGCCCTCCACAACTTAGTGAAACCCTATTTCAAAATAAAGAATAAAAAATAGAGCTGGGGGTATAGCTCAAAGGTAGAATGCCCCTGAGTTCAATCCTTAGACTGAAAAAAAAAATAAAAAAATAGGACTGGGAGTGTAGCTTGGAGGTAGAATGCCCCTGGATTCAATTCCTAGTACCACAAAAAAAAAAAAAAAAAGAGAGAGAGAGAGACAGCATTATTGTCCTCATTTTAAAGGAAATGCCTCTGTTTTTGCTATTAATTGTAAGGTTGATTATTGGTTTGAGAGTTATTTTATCAGTTATCTAACTATACATAACCTCCCCAGTATCCATCTTGTCCTTAAGATTACTGACTAAGTCAGGCATGGTGGCCCATGCCTGTAATCCTATTACTTGGGAAACTGAGACAGGAAGATCACAGGTTTGAGGATAGCCTCAGCAGGTAGACTCTCATCAACCTAGTGAGACAGTTTCAAAATCAAAATAGGGCTGGAGGTGTAGCTCGGTTAAAATGTCCCTAGGTTCAATCCCCAACACCAAAACAACAACAACAACAAACTACTGACTGTACAGTTAAAATTTAAAGGGAGAGCCGGGCCTGGTGGCGCACGCTTGTAATCCCAGCATTTGGGAGGCTGAGACCAGAGGATCCGGGTTCTCGGCCAGCCTCAGCTCTCTAGTGAGGTACTCCGCAATTTAGTGAGACCCTGTTTCAAAATAAAAGAATAAAAAATAGGGCTGGGGGTATAGCTTGGAGGTAGAATGCCCCTGAGTTCAATTCCCAGTACCGAAAAAAAAAAAAAAATTTAAAGGGAGAGAGAAATAACCATGTTCTTTTTTGCACAGGTCACTGGGTGTGACACTTTGGGAGCTTTTTGATAATGCTGCTCAGCCATATGCAAATCTTTCCAACCTGGATGTTCTCAATCAAGTCATTAGAGAGAGAGAAACAAAGCTTCCAAAGCCTCAACTGGAGCAACCTTACTCTGATCGATGGTGGGTGACGTCACAGTCTGCTTTGTTAACTTCAAAAGACAAGGAGATCATCCTTCCATGGGTGTTAGTTTATATGTTTACTATTTTAAAACAGTAGGTGTAGCTAGGTGTGGTGACGCATGCTTTCAATCCTAGTACTTGGGAGGCTGAGACTGGAGGATCTGGGTTCACAGCCAGCCTCAGTAGTGAGGCCCTCTGCAACTTAGTGAGACCCTGTTTCAAAGTAAAGAATAAAAAAATAGGTCTGGGGGTGTAGCTCGGAGGTAGAATGCCCCCAGGGTTCAATCCCCAGTACCGCAAAAAAAAAAAAGTAGGTGTTATGAAAAGCAAGTAGATGTATTATTCATGACTGAGTTTATAGTTAATATTCTCATTTTAAATTTTGATGTTTAAAAATAAATAAATAAAAAGTGATGGGGATGTAGTTCAGAGACAGAATGCCTCTGGGTTCCATCAAAATAAAAAAAATTTTTTTTTTTTTATATTTTCAGTAGATATTTGCTACAAGCAGGAATTTATGTATTACATGCAGTAAAGAAAAGGTTTGCCTGAACTAATTAAAGAAGCCAATAGGGGATTTTTCTATTGTGGAACTGTTTAAAAGCAAGGCTTTTTATATAAGTGATGACTAATTTATGAGAAAACAGGGATAGTTTAAAAATTATAATGTTCAATTTGGCAATGCAGACTAATTTGCATAATGTGTATTGACATTTGCAAAACCAATTTACTGTGGCAAGTATGGTGGCACACACCTGTAATTCCAGTACTAGGGGAGACTGAGAAAGGAGGATCACAAGTTCGAAGCCAGCCTCAGCAACTTAGCATGATTCTCAGCAACTTAGTGAGACCCTATTTACAAATAAAAGTTAAAATAGAGCTTGAGGTATAGCTTGAAGATAGAATGCCCCTGGGCTCAATCACTGGTACCACACACACAGGGGAAAAAAAAAAAGTCTGGGTTCAATGGGGTATTCAGCTATACCCTAGCCTTATTTTATTTTTTATTTTGAAGCAGGGTCACTAAGTTGCAGAGGGCCTCACTAAGTGACCTCGAACCTGTTATCTTCCTGTCTTAGCCTCCCAAGTACTGGGGTACAGGTATGTACCACCATGTCCAGCTAACAAATTTACTTTTTACAAAAGACTTTGGAGCCGGGCATGGTGGCGCACGCTTGTAATCCCAGCATTCAGGAGGCTGAGACCAGAGGATCCAGGTTCGCAGCCAGCCTCAGCTACCTAGTGAGGCACTCCGCAACTTAGTGAGACTCGGTTTCAAAATAAAGAATAAAAAATAGGGCTAGGAGTGTAGCTCGGAGGTAGAATGCCCCTGAGTTCAATCCCCAGTACCGCAAAAAAAAAAAAGACTTTGGACCACTTCCTGCTCCGCTTCCAATTAGGATCAGGTTTACCCTCCTTTGAACCAATCTACACCACAATCTGCCCAGCTGGCAACACCTAAGAAGCTTGGCTCCCCTGTGTTTAGGTGCTGCTCAGCTCCCCAGATTCTAGAACTAATTCATTCAGAACAAGTTGAGATATATGCTGTAAACTTAGTACTGTGAAATTGTCTTTGTCTTCCCTTCTACTTATGGCTACAGTTTCAGTGTTGGTCATAGTCAGCCAGTCCTTTGAAGACCCAGCTCCAGGTTGCCTTCTCCACCTTCAGCTCCTTTCAGAATCACAGGAAACCGTGTTGCCACACAGAATCTCTGCCCCCCCCCGTAACTGTTATTAAAATAAAATACGTGTCCAAAATCGTCAGATAAATGAATTCCCTACTTAATAGTGGTAGAACAGTTTCTAAATTGAGTGATTTAAGTCATTACATAGACACTAGAAGAATAAATGACCAGCAAATGAGTTATAGTTGGATATTGTGAAATGTCCTGAAAACATACAAAAAATCAGTGGGCAAATATTAAATTTCTTCATTTCTTCTTGTACCATGAGCTCACCATGAACTAAACCCCTAAATGTGCTTGTCAGTGATTGAAGTGTAGAAAGATTTAGGGGAGTTTAATTGGCTTTAGGGTCAGTTCTTGTTTTAAAACAATTTATCATCATTCCATTAATTGCCTTTTTCTGTGCTACTTAGGTATGAAGTCTTACAGTTCTGTTGGCTATCACCAGACAAGAGACCTGCAGCCGAAGATGTACACAGACTGCTGACTTACCTGCGGATGCAGAGTCAGCGGGACTCAGAAGTGGACTTTGAACAACAGTGGAACGCACTTAAACCAAATACCAATGGCAGAGACACTTCAAGTAATGCCGCGTTCCCGATCCTTGACCATTTCACCAGGGATCGGCTTGGTCGGGAAATGGAGGAGGTCCTCACAGTGACCGAAACGAGCCAAGGGCTGAGCTTCGAGTATGTCTGGGAGGCCGCCAAGCATGATCATTTTGACGAGCGCAGCCGGAGCCACCCAGAGGAAGCCTTGTCCTACTCAAGCATGTTCTTTCCAGTTGAAGTGTTCGAGAGTTCCCTCTCAGATCCCGGGCCTGGAAAACAAGATGACAGCGGCCAGGAGGTCCCCGTCAGGGCCCCTGGAGTGGTTCCTGTGTTTGATGCCCACAACCTTTCAGTTGGAAGTGACTATTACATCCAGTTAGAAGAAAAAAGCGGTAGCAACTTGGAGCTTGATTACCCACCTACACTGCTCACAACTGAAATGGACAATTCAGAAAGGATAGGAGCTGAGGCATCCCAGTTTACAGCCCTCAAGAACCCTGAATTTGAGGAATCCAGTACAGATGAAGATTTCTTCCAAAGCGGTTCAGACCCTAAAGATTCTGGTTTAGCAGAGGACTTACATATTACCAGTGGCCCTGAGAGCCCTTTCAACAATATATTTAACGATCTTGATAAGGCAGATTTGCCTAGTCACCAAAAGATATTTGACTTAATGGAACTAAATGGAGTTCAAGCTGATTTTAAGCCAACCACTTTAGGTTCAAGTCTGGATGACCCCAAAGAGTCAGGAATAACTTGCCATTCTGACAAAGAAAAGCCCCGAAAGCTGTTTGACCGTGAGCCTCTTTGTTTATCAGAAAATCTTTTGCACCAAGATCACTATGATCCATTGAATGTTCAAGAATTGACGGAAAACTTTTTATTTCTACAAGAGAAAAACTTATTGAAAGGCTCGTTGTCTAGCAAGGAACTTATAAACGATCTTCAGACAGATCTTAAGAATGCTGGTTTTACAGAAGCTATATTAGAAATGTCATGTAGAAACTCTGTGGATGCCGAGCTTAGGTCTGCTGAGAAGACAACGGGCTCTGCTCTGTCCCAGGAGAACAGGAGCACGAAGGGTACAGACGTAGGAGTCACGCTTGAGGGCAACACCTTGAACACCTCATTGCAGTCTTCCCCAGAAGTGCAGGTACTGCCTACCTCACTCACAGCAAAAGAAACTCCTCCTGGTGGCACCCCAGATGCACTTCCAAGGCAGGAAGGGACGAAGCCCACGTGTTTGGATGTCAGTATCCCTGAGGACCGTCTCTGCCAGGACCTCAACCCAGATTCTGCGCCTGCCATGATTGAGATTCCCTCCACCAATGCCAGAACCCAGAGCATAGACAGTGGGCCTCAGGACTCAACTTGCCAAAGTGAGGATGCCTTGAGACTAACCAAAGGGGACTCCGCTCCCGTAGATGATATTCTTGCTAATCAGGGGAGTACAGGGAGCAATCTTCCAGAATTGAGACAGAACTTGCAAAATCAGTTGCTTTCAGAAGACCATCACAGGGGCAGTTTGCAGGAGAAAAACTTGGAAGCTGTGGAGACTTTAAATCAGCTCAGTTATAAAGATGCCACAAAAGACCCAGGCTTGGCGTCCACCCTTTCCTCAGATTCCGCCAGCCAAGATAGTCTCTTGGAAGACAGCTTGTCAACACCCATCCCAGCCTCAGAACAGTCTGTGGAGACCCCAGACTCTCTGGATTCAGTAGATGTTCATGAAGTGTTACTGGAGTCTTTAGGTTCTCGCACCCCCCAGAAACTCCTGCCCCCCGACAAGCCAGCGGACAGTGGCTACGAAACAGAGAACCTGGAGTCTCCTGAGTGGACTCTGCACCCCGCCCCTGAGGGCACCTTAGACTCTGACTCAGCTGCAACAGGTGATAGCAGTCGTAGCAGTATGCCTACCAACCCAGTCATCGTCATCTCAGATGCAGGTGATGTCCACAGAGGTGCAGAAGGCACCTCACAGACTTTTGCACCTGGCTCCCAGAGCTCATATCGAGACTCTGCTTACTTCTCAGATAATGACTCGGAGCCAGATAAAAAGCCTGAGGAGGTCCCAGGAGCTTCTGCTTCAGTCTTGCCAGAGCCTGTTATCCCAGAACAAAGCCCTGGTGCCAAAGATAACTGCCTTGAAACCCAAAAGAGCCAACCAGATCAAAGTTGTCCATCTCCTTTGCAAAATTCCAGCCACCTGGAATTACAAGAAACGGAGCCAGCACAGGCCGATAATTCCAGACAGGCACATCCTGTAGAAGATGAGACCAGCAGCCCCTTGAGTTTACTGAATTCTGAACTTAGCAGTAGTGATGACTTTGAAACCCAAGAAGATCGCCCCTGCACCCTCACCTCCACAGGAACCAACACTAACGAACTCCTTGCATATACAAATTCTGTGGCAGATAAGTCCTTATCCAGCCACTCCGAGGGCCCCAAGCTGAAGGAGCCAGATATTGAAGGGAAATACTTGGGCAAACTTGGTGTGTCTGGGATGCTCGACCTCTCTGAGGATGGGATGGATGCAGACGAGGAGGATGAAAACAGTGATGACTCCGATGAGGACCTGAGGGCCTTCAACCTGCACAGCCTCAGCTCCGAATCGGAAGATGACATCGAGCACCCTGTGCCCGTCATCCTCAGCAACGACGAGGACAGCAAGCACTTGCGGAGTTTGTTGAAGCCATCAGCAGCTGCGGCCATCGATCAGTTGCCCGATGACTGGAAGAAGGAAAAGAAGGCAGTCACGTTTTTTGATGATGTCACAGTCTACCTGTTTGACCAGGTATCAGTTACCACTAAATTATTTGAAATACTTATATCTGTATTAGACAATTCCAAAATGTGTTAAGAAGTTGAGTGCGGAGTGTTTTTTAATTGCCATTTTGAGGCAATAGATTGTGATTACACAAAGTAATTGGTAGTTGGTTACAGAGAGTGTTTCAGCAGGGAATTCATATTAAATTAAGGGAAAGAGACCTGGATGCTCTTCCTGGATCTTCTAACAGAGTCCTACTAAAATTACCCTTTCCAGACCAAATTTTTAGAATCTGACAGCTGGCAGTAACACCCAGCGTTTGGGCATGGGCATATGGCTCTGGTGACAGGCGGGGCAGCAGCACACCCTGCAGTGTGTCTGGAGAGTGAGGTGTGCCGGCAACAGGATGGTCTGCACCCCCTGGCCCCATCCTCTTCCTGCTCTGGAGCTGGTGGCTTAGTGTGCACTGGTCAGGGGGCAAGAACTAACTCAGGCTCTTTGAAAAATGGAGCAACTTGCAACTGGAGCATTCTTTTTGTTGTTCTAATGTTCTTTGTTTATTGGTCTTTCTGGTCATTGAATTTGCTTCTTGAATCAGCTGGATTGTAAATAAAACTTAGTCATGGTTCCAGGTGTGAGATCCTTGGTGTCTCCTCCATGTGACCCCTTTTACCTGGTTCTTGGAGTCATGCTCATGGCGTTTCTGCCTCTGTGAAGCACCGTCCCTCTTGGGCCCACAGCTGTGGACTTTCTGGCAGGCACTGTTACACCTCCTCCCCCAGAGCTGCCTATTCCTCCCTATTGCACTTTCTGTTGTTGGTTTACTTTGTGCTGTCTTGTTCCCTGTACTTTGTTCACTTTTGTTCTGAAGCTGCTTTTCAAAAAATAATTAAGCCCCACAGTTGAATATAACATGTGGAGGGGAGGGGTTTAAAGAAAAGTAAACTGGGCATAGTGGCCCACACCTGTGATCCTAGAGCTTGGGAGTCTGAGACCAGAGGAGGGTCGCCGATTTAAGGCCAGCTTCAACAACTTAGCAAGACCCTGTTTCAAAATAAAAAATAAACTTGGGCTTGGGGTGCAGCAGTAAGAAGACCCCCAGGTTCAATCCCCAGCACCACAAAAAAAAAAAGGAAAGAAGGGAGGGAGGGAAAAAAGAAATTAAGCTTCCTGGGTTTACTAGCCCACCCTGTGGGATCTGAGTTTGTGAGAGGGACCAATGGGCTGCTTGCTTTGTTCCTTCCCTGGGGGGTTCTCACCCATCACCCTTGAGCCAAGTGAGCCCAGGAGAATAAGGTATACTTTTCTACTAAGAGCACAAGGAAAAAGGGATTGAGACAGGACTAAATTGCAGCTTTGGAGAAATAAACATTTTTGGGCCAGTCATGGTGGCACTTGCCTGTAATTCCAGGCAAGCTGAGACAGGAGGGTTGCAGATTTGAGGCCAGCCTCAGCAATTTAGTGAGACCCTGTTTCAAAATAAATTCGGAGGCTGAGACCGGAGGATCCGGGTTCGCAGCCAGTCTCAGCTACTTAGGCCCTGTTTCAAAATGAAGAATAAAAAATAGGAGTGTAGTTTGGAGGTAGAATGGGGGTGTAGTTCGGAGGCAGAATGCCCCTGGGCTCAATCCCCAATACTGCAAAAAATAAATAAAAAGGGCCGGGGGTGTAGCTCACAGGGTTCAATCCCCAGTGCCTAAAACAAAAGCATTCTTGGGCTCTACACAGGTTTTTTGTTTATTTGTTTGTTTAGTTGGTTTGGCTTTATTTTTTTTTTTTTTTTTTTGACACTGTCTTTGGTATTGGTTTCAGGGTCATGCTGGCCTCACAAAATGCATCTTACAGTTTCTAGAAGAGATGTGTTGATCTTTCCAAAGACTTGCTTTTAGTTTCAAGGGATTTTTTTTTTTTTTTCCTTACTGTCTGTCTCCTTTCAATTTCATTGACTTCTGCTTTATCTTTATTATTTCTTTCCCCCCCACCCCCCGGCTTACTTTGGATGTATTTTCCTTTTCTTTTTAAAGCTTCTTAAGGTAAAAGTTTGGGATTTGAAATTTTTCTTCTTTTTCAATATTAGCATTTAATGCTATAATTTCCCTCTCTGTACTACCTTAACTGCATCTCCTAAATTTTCTAATGTTGTGTTTTCATTTCCATTCAGCTCAAATTATTTTCTAGTTTTTCTCAAGACTTCCTCTTTGACTCATAGATTACTTATACTGTTGTTTAATTTTCAAAGGGTTAGAGATTTTCTTGTATCTTTCTGTTATTGACTTCTAGTCTAATTTTAGTATGGTCAGAGAATATATTTTGTGTGGTTTTAATTCCTTTAAATTTGCTAAGGTAGATTTGTTTATTTGTTTGTGGTATTGGGATTGAACCTAAAGGCATTCTATGTCGGAGTATGCCCCACCCCTTTTTAAAATTTGTTTTGAAATAGGGTCTCACTAGGTTGCTAGAGTCTTACTAAGTTGCCGAGGCTGATTTTGAACCTGCGATCTTCCTGTCTCAGCCTCCCAAGTACTGGGATTACAGTTGTGCACCACCATGCCTGCGGCTGAGGTTTATTTTAGAGCCAGAGTATTGTATGTCTGGGTGAATGTCCCATTTGCACCTGAAGAACATATTTTGCTTTTGGTGGATGGATTATTATTCTATAAATGTCAGGTTTAATATGTTAATAGTTTTGTTCCATTCTTCTACTTTATTGCCTATTTTTATGTCTGTGGCTCAGAGAAAAGTGTTAAAATCTCCAACTGTAATTATAGATATGACCATTTCTCTTCATTTCTGTCCATTTTTGCTTCATGTATTGTGCAGCAGTTAGGTCCATGTACATTTAGGAGGATTATGTCTTCTTTTTTTTTTTTTTTTTTTGCGGTACTGAGGATTGATCTCAGGGGCATACTACCTCCGAGCTATACCCTCAGCCCTATTTTTTATTCTTTATTTTGAAACCGAGTCTCACTAAGTTATGGAGTGCCTCACTAGGTAGCTGAGGCTGGCCGTGAACCCGGATCCTCCGGTCTCAGCCTCCCGAATGCTGTGATTACAAGCGTGCGCCACCACGCCTGGCTCTATGTCTTCTTTTTAAATTGACATTTTTGTCATTCTGTCCTTTATTCCTTTTTCTCATATAACTGCTCTAGCTTTTTTTAATTAGTGTTTGCATGATATATCTTTTTTATTCTTATACTTTTAATCTAGCTGTATCGTTATATTTTATATGATTTTATAGAGGAAGTATATAGTTGGGTTTGGGGGGTTAATTTTTATTTTTTAACTGATAGCTAAAAACATAATTACATATATTTATGGGGTACCCTGTGATGTTTTTGATACATTTGCATTGTGTACTGTTTAAATCATGTTTAACATATCTACCTCCTCAAACATCAATCATTTCTTTATGGTGAAAACTTCAAAATCCTTTCTTCTAGCTTTCAGAAATTTCAGAAGTACATTATCGTTATCTCCAGTCATGTTGGTGTACAAGAGCACACCAAAGCTTATTCTCTAAGTATAACTTAGTGCCCATTGATCCAGCTTTCCCCATCTCTTCCATCCCCCTGAGAGAGCAGAAGAAAAGTTTTTTTGTTTGTTTTGTTTTTCAGTACTGGGGATAGAACCCAGGGGCATTCTACCTCTGAGCTACACCCCCAGTCCTATTTTTTATTCTTTATTTTGAAACAGGGTCTTACTAAGTTGTGGAGGGCTTCACTAAGTAGCTGAGGCTGGCCTCGAACCCGTGCCACCACGCCGGGCAGAGCAAGAGTAAAGTTTTCAAAATATATTCTGAAAATCTGTTTTTAATGTTGTGTTAAGACCATTCACGTGTAATAGGATTATTAATATGCTTGTATTTAGGTGCTCTGTTTTATTCTGTTCTTCTGGTTCTTCTTTTTGAACATTGCTAGTATTACATTTAATTATCCTATATGGGTTTTTTTTGTTTGTTTGTTTATAGTTTTGGTAGTGGTTACTATAGGGATTTTTTTTTTTTTTTTTTTTTTTTTTTTTTTTTTTTTTTTTTTTTTTTTTTTTTTTTTTTTTTTTTTTTTTTTTTTTTTTTTTTTTTTTTTTTTTTTTT
>PVLC010005886.1:0-26750 GCA_004027655.1 Graphiurus murinus | reverse complement strand
GTAAACCATTTCCAAATGGAATGTAGAGGCCTTGCCACTGCACAGGCTTTTTACCCTCCCCATCTCAACACTTTTTTTTTTTTTTGGTACTGGGGATTGAACTCAGGGGCATTCTACCTCTGAGCTACACCCCCAGCCCTATTTTTTATCCTTTATTTTGAAATAGGGTCTCACTAAGTTGTGGAGGGCTTCACTAAGTAGCTGAGGCTGGCTGCAATCCGGATCCTCCGGTCTCAGCCTCCCAAGTACAGGGATTACAAGCGTGTGCCACTATGCCCGGCTTTCAACACTCTCTTATGTGTGTTACATATACGCCCATTTCACCTTGGCAGACAGTGTGATATGTTTTACTGTCAATCTTCAAACATATTTTAAGAAACTCAAGAAGAGACAAATAGTTTTATATTTGCCCATCCAACCCAGGACTTCACACATGCTAGGCAAGTGCTCTACCACTGAGCTATGGCCCCAGCCCCAGCACTTTTTAAAGTCATTTTCAGCCGGGCGTGGTGGTACACACTTGTAATCCCAGTACTTGGTAGGCTGAAGCAGTTCAAGAATTGCAGGTTAACGGCCAGCCTCGGCTAACTTAGTGAGGTCCTCCGCAACTTAGCGAGACCCTGTTTCAAAATAAAGAATAATGAATAGGGGAGGGATGTAGTTCGGAAATAGAATGCCCCTGGCTTCAATCCCTAGTACCGCAAAAAAAATAAATAAATAAAGCCCTTTTCAGGTAATTCTGACACCTGTGAATTGACTTTTCCCGGTTCTTTGGATCCTAGGTAATTTTAGATTTTGTATTTTCAAGTCATGTTATGCAGTTCTGTGCCTGGTTTAGGTTCTATGCAGAGCATTGGTATTTTTGTCTTAGTGGTTCCTTCACCCAGCTGGGATCAAGCTGTGAGTTCCAACAAGCCTTCTATGGGTTGTGGTTTCAGAGTTGGTTCCGCTTTCGAAGCCTTTGCTGTGCTACTTGAACTTGTGTTGGTGGATGCTACCTGCAGGTCAGGCTGGGATTTGGTGGTAGCCTTCTCCTTAGTTCAGTTTTCAAAGCTTTGGTGTGTTTAGGGCCAGCTCAGGGCAGGGGTAGGTCCAGGAGCTACTCAGCCAGTTTCCAGAGTCACTTTTCTGAGCTCTTCCCTCTCCATGATGGCCCTGTGCTGGCCACTGCCTCCTTCTGCCCACTGTCCTTTTGGTCCTTTAACCAGAAGGTTGGGGCTCTAGTCCTGCACTGTGCTGCACACCTGCCAAATGTTACCTGTGTCTGGGCCATGCAGTGGAGGACAAGAGCATAAGCTAAGCAGGGACCCCTTCATTCTTTGGGGATCTGTCCACCAGTGCAAAGGAAGCCTCACTCCCCTCAGAACTGTGGGTGCCTTCATCTCAGTGTTTCAGTGTTTTGTGGGGCTGGGGTGACTAGGAAAAGGAAAGAGTGAGCCCTAGACTTTGCAGCCCCTTCCTCTCCTGGAACCAGAACTGAGAGTGTCTCCTGCAGCTGCAGCCATACCAGTGCCCCCTCTGCACCTCAGGCTGGGTCAAGTCCAGGCCAAGGGAGATGAGACGGGATGGTGGCAAATGCAGGACTGATTTGGTGGCACTTTGAATTCTGGAGCTCCTCTCCTATCTGCCTGCTGCAGTTACTTCTCAGAGGCCTCAGAGCAGCTTCAGGCAGCCCGCACAGGCGTCAGAGCTGCATTTGGAGGGAGAAGCAGCACTGTGCATCGTCTCAGTCTACACAGGACTGGCTCTGCACTTGCTTGAAGACGCACCTTCGCGGTTGGTCCATCTCATGCACCTGGCAGTCTTGGGTGCGGCCACAACTGGTGTATTTCCAGCAGCAGGCTGAGGGGAGTTTCTGTTTGGTTTTTCAGGAGACCCCTACCAAAGAGCTGGGACACTGTGGAGGAGAAGCACATGGCCATGGGCCAAACAGCCCCGCACCATCCTCCAGCTCAC
The DNA here is from genome assembly GCA_004027655.1 of Graphiurus murinus. NCBI lineage: Eukaryota > Metazoa > Chordata > Mammalia > Rodentia > Gliridae > Graphiurus > Graphiurus murinus. The sequence goes on along the minus strand of PVLC010005886.1, from coordinate 24,794 downwards.
CCTACCTGAGCAGGTGCATGAATTCTGAAAGTTCCACGGATGAAGAAGGTATTTTACTTCATTGACTAGTTTAAAAAGAAACAGAAAAATAGAGCTTTGGATAATTCAAGCATTTTTGGAGGAGAGTGTAGCTTGTCGCTTTAAGTGCCCCCCCTCCTTTACAACACACGGGGAGCAGCTCTGCTGTATGTTGGCTGAACACACCTGTGCCTGGAGCTCTGCCTCTCTTCCTTATCATGAAAAGATAACTGGCGGTACTTTATTTTCAGGTGGTGGCTTCGAATGGGATGATGACTTCTCCCCTGATCCTTTCATGTCGAAGACAACAAGCAACCTTCTCGCTTCCAAGCCTTCTCTTCAAACATCTAAGTACTTTTCTCCCCCACCGCCAGCCCGGAGCACAGAGCAGAGCTGGCCGCACGTGTCTCCCTGTTCCAGGTTCTCCATCTCTCCTGCCAACATCGCCAGCTTCTCTCTCACACACCTCACCGACTCAGACATCGAGCAAGGAGGTGAGAGGCGCCTGGCGCATAGTGGGGTGGGTTTCAGCCGGAGAGTGTTCCCCTGGACTCGAAGGCAGGATAATCTGATGTGTTCCTGCTGAGTAGATTACAAACTTGTATAAAGCTCCCACAGTCCTGGTGGTGCTCTCAGGGCCATACCCCCCACTTTTAGGCTCACTCTGAGGGTTCATTATTGCTTGGCCCTGCTGGGCTGGTGACCAGGGCCAGAGGTGGGAACCAGCACAAAGCTGCCTGGCTCTGGGACTCCAGGAGTTCCCCCAACAGGTGCTACACCTTCTTTTCTTCCTCTCTGCTACTGGATCCACCACTCCTCAGCCTCCGCTTCTTGTCCATAGAAGCAGCCCTTCAGAAGGGTCATGCTTGACCTAGGGTTTTGAAATTGAGCCCCATGCCCTCTGGCTCTGCCCCTGGAAATGTTGGTTTTGCCATTAAGTCTTGGTCTCTGTGCGATACCCGAGGGCCAGGTGGGAACTCACCGGCAGGGACACATTTGAAGAGGCAGTATCTGAACATATGGGTCTTTTTTCCCCATACCTAGATTGAAAGATAAATGTTAATAGGTACCTTTTTTTATTTGAAGTTTACAGATCAAATAATAAATGTAGAATATAAAGAGCTTTTCTTTATGTTTGCACTGTTTTCTTGGGCTGATTAGATAATGCTGTGCCTGACACTCTGTCGGGGCAGGCATGTGGGTTGGGGCTGGTTTTCTTTCATGCCCTGAGCATGGACATGAGCCGCTGTGGGAGCCCAGCAGCTGTGTGTGCAGAGTAGCAGGTGCTGCGCTAAGGAGGGTCAGAGCAACTAGACATGAGCTGCAGTTCCTTTTCCTGCCTTGCTGATCAGAGGCTCTCCAAACGTTATCTGAGATGATCATTTTTAAAACCCACTTTGTCTTGTTGCTTCCTCTCCTACTAAATAGGCAGTAGTGAAGACGGAGAAAAGGATTAGGTGCCTGCGACACACTCTTGGGGCCCAGCAGCATCTCTGCACATCAGCCTGAGCGACGATGTCCGTGCGTTGGCTGACGGGAGACAGGGAGAAGGACTCAGGAGGTGACAGGGATCAGGCCATGGCCATGCCAGGCAGCTGGCCTCCCTCTACAGCCGCACACCTCGTACACTTGAAGTACTCATGTGCCGGTCACCCTGGCGAGGTGGCCACACTGCGACACTGCTACCACATGTGTGGGGGGAACTGTGCACCAGGCTGTGTGTCTGATTTTTGCACCCTCCTCTGCAGTCACACCTGTGCCTCCTGGTCCGGGTACAGGTGCCGTGGAAGGTGCGCCAGGGGAATGGTCACGAGTGAGCCATATTTATTGTTTTTAAAGAAATCACTAATTGCTCTCTGTAATTGCACTGTGGATAAGTGTTCTAAGAGTCCCAATATTGTATAGAAACATAAATTATTCAAGGAGAATACAGCAGGTCAAGCTGGTGCTATTCACTGGTTTGATTTTTTTTTCTTTTTTGTTTTTATAGTTTATTTGCTCTGCATGGTACTTGTAAAGCTTCAATATTTGAATGTTATGCTGTCTTCAGAATTGTTGGAACTGTACATAGGGTATTCTTTCATAAATGATATTGATTCTGAATGTTAATGTTTTATGTAATGATAGGAAATATTTTTGATGAGTCCAAAAATACTGCTCTGTTTCATTGATGGAATCAAACACATTTTATCTGTTCTCAATAAGTGATTTCCCTGCAGCAAACATGCAGCTGAAGGGTCTTGCAGCCTCTGTGTGTGAGCTCCCACCCTGCTCCCAGTGTTCTTCAGCTTGCCTGGTAAAAATTGACAGGAGGTGCACCCTGGAACTCAACTTTAGATTGCTGTTCCCTGGGGCCACACTCTGGTGTCCTGGTGTGGCAGGCCAGGCAAGCTGCAGTTACAGTGTGGCCACCACTCCACTTACTCTTCCCGACCCAAAAAGGCCTAGCTGCTGTAGTTCTTGCGAGTTCTTCCTTCAAGAATGTGGGGGCCAGCCGGGCGTGGTGGCGCATGCTTGTAATCCCAGCATTCGGGAGGCTGAGACCAGAGGATCCGGGTTCGCAGCCAGCCTCTGCTACCTAGTGAGGCACTCCGCAACTTAGCGAGACCTGGTTTCAAAATAAAGAATAAAAAATAGGGCTGGGGGTGTAGCTCGGAGGGAGAATGCCTCTGAGTTCAATCCCTGGTACCGAAAAAAAAAAAAAAAAAGTGTGGGGGCCTCTGGCTGGGTTGCCTGCATATGATCCCAGTGACTTGAGAAACGGAGACAGGAGGGTTGCTTAGGCTTGAAGCCAGCCTGGGCAACTAAGGGAGACCCTGTCTCAGAAATAAAAAGGGCTGAGTGTATAGCTCAGTGGCATAGTGCCTCTGTGTTCAATCCCCAGCACCACAGAAAATTTTAAAAATGAATATGGGAACCTCAGAGGCACATGCATCCTTGTAGAGGGCTACAGCAGCCAAGAATGATTTGAGTAATTCTGTTGGGCCACTTCAGGTATGGTTGAACTCTTAAAAAGTCTCCAGGGCTGAGAGTGCACTTCAGTGGTAGAGCACCTGCCCAGCATGCTGAAGACCCTGGATTCCATCCCCAAAGCTGGATGTTCCCCTTGGAGCCACTCCAGATGTGGCCAGTCTCTGTAACCCAGGAGAGAGACTGTGCCCTGCAGCTGTGAGGAGGAGGACAAGAGACCGCAGCAGAGCCCTGCCAGCTGATGTGTCGTCCTGTGTGGCCCCAGCCCATCTGCACAGCCCTTTCCTTCTGCACTAAGAACCAAGTTCTCTCTTGCTTTGAAAGGAATGGAGCATTTCCAGTGCAGCTGCATCGACTGTCAGGAATCAGGTGTCCCTAACTCAAAGCTGACCACGTTCTACCACCCTTGAGTTCTGCTTTGACATCAGGAAGTCACCGGTGGCTAATGCAGCGTTAGCAGAGCTGTGCTGAGCCTTGCACCGTTCCTACTGGGGTGGGTCCCCTCACACTGGCCCTTCACTCCAAATACTTTCCGGTGCTGACCCGCTTTCCAGACTCCTGCGAGACACTAGGATGACCCTCCAGACCCTTGCTGTGTGATGTCAGAGGAACTCAGGTCCTAGTGCAAAATGCAAATGTGGACATTAGCTAGAGTTTACATAGTAAATTGTGACCTTTATTACGAATTCCGATTCACTCCATGAATTTTTATACTAAGCAATAACTGTCCAAAGCAAGGAAATTCAGAATGGAGAGAGTCCCCTTATCCCCCACTTGGTGTGAACACAGTGCGCTCTGCAGAAAGCACTGGATCTTGTCACGGGCACATTAAAAACAGGGCATTTGAAGGTGATTTTGCCAAAACTGTTATAACTCTGAATTTCTGGCTGTGGAGAATTCCTGAGTCTCCTAAATTTTTACCTCTATCTTCCAGTCTTAGTTGAGAGAAATGAGAAACAATTATGTTAGTTTTTTCAAATGATAGGTTTGAGGAATTCAGATTTAATGATGAAAATCAAGCAGATCCATAGAATATATATCCTTGTATAGTCAGCCCAGAATAAATTTACTGATATTTTGGGACTGTACATTTTTCCACTATGTGTTAAGGCAATTTTAACATGATTCCTATTTTTATTTAAGTCTCTGTCTCTCATAATTAATTGCCAAAAGCATTTTATACCTGGGGGTGGGGTGGGGTAGATCTTACTGTGGTGTTGCATGGAAGGGAAGACTTTATATTTCTGGTAAACACGTGAGTCAACATGTTCTTTTGGAATCTCAAGCAATACAAAAAAAATCAAATTAAATAGACAACACTTTGGCCCATTTTTGAAGCGTTAGCATGTGCTTTATTGTTCAATTCAGGGTTTTGTTTTGTTTTGGGGGGGGGGTTGCGTGTGTATGTGTTTTGTTTTAACTAATAAGTTGGTCACCAGTGGTGGGTTTTACAAACGTGCTTATTCTAATAAGTTATGAATGAAATAAATCATTGGTATTCTCTGGATGAAATGGGGAGGTTTCTAATACCTAATTATATTTCTGATACTTCCTGGCCTCCTTTGGGTAGCCATCCAGGATCTACTCAACTTTATTAAGTCTTACTTTGGTGGAGTGTGCGTATTCTGAATCGTATAATACAAATAATCTAACCTTGGTTTTCTTCCTAGCTAAGTGCTGATTGTGTTATCAAATGATCCTGTCACAAGTAGAAATATAGAGAGAGTGCTCCAAGATCCTTCTGAGACTTGGATCCTGTGTCTGAGTCAGAAGCCATTCATTCATCTTAAGGGTGAAAGAAGAAAAATTAATTGAAAACAGAGCATCCATTCTATTTTTAAATGTTCAGGCCCCGACTGTTTCTATAGAGATGGTTTTATCTAAGAAAAGTCTTTGTATGTCTTGCAGCCGTAAAACGCCTTTCAAAACCTCTTTTATTCATACTTTCCATAGGGTATTTGTAGAGTTAGTGACCTATTGCATGTCTGTCTAGAGGAAAGGAGGCAGCTCCTCATATTCCTCCACTCAGCCCATCACCTGAAAATTCAGGTACAACCCAAGTATCATACTCCAAATGTTGGGCTTCAGTTATGGGGGCTTCAGAACATTGGCCTCTTGAGAAGTAGCCTTAAAAAGAGAGTGGGTATGCACAGTTACTTCAGACTTAAAGAATCAATATTCGTAATTAGTAATGGGATTGGTGCCAGTCTTGGCTGTTAAAAAAGCTCTCTTTAGTATATAAATGTTTTTAAAGATGTGTTAACAGTATTGCATTACCAACAACCTGTTCAGGTCAGCTCGAAGGGCTGGAACACGGGCTAAAATGTTGAAGTCCACACAGGTATTTCCGGGTCTGGATAATGGGACTGGTGTATATACACACCCTTTCATCCCATCTGCAGGTAAGGACCTGGGGGCAGTTCCACCTGCCAGGTCTCATACCTACCAGGTTGTACTTACCACAGTTGGAAGAGGTTCACGGCAATATAACAGTTAATGAACTTTCAGTTAAAATTGTGTACATTTTTAAATTGTAAGATTTTTACTGTATATTGATGCATAGTGTGATTCAATAAATTGCTTGTAATTTAAAAACTATTTAATATTCAAAATAAATAGTTATATATTTATAAACTCTGCTGTTGCATTTATTCCATGTTATTTCCCACCCTGCAAGAGTAGTGTGGGGGTGGTCTGGTGCTGCCCTGCTGTGGGCACCCACAGCCCAAAAAGCTGTCAGGGTCTTTAAATCCCCTACAATTCTGAGAACACAAAGATTGTATAATCACTCGGAAACTCATTTTATGTAGTGTTTGTGCTGTCTTGAAGTGTATCTATGATCCAAAGCCTTTTCACCTACTGAAGAATTCAGAAACAGTTCAAATTCTAAGATCCTTCCTTGGTCCAGCCTCAAAGAGCTCCTAGCTAAAAGGCTAATCTCCACTCAAAACCAGACTTTTACATGGAGTTGGGGCATCCCCATGACCCCTGCCTTTGCAGTCCTGGTTCCCCATCGAGGTCCCAAAAGGTTGAGGCCAAGAGGGAGGAGACAGCCTCCTACCATAATCATGGCCCACAGTTCTGGCTTCCGGCACCTCAGGTCATAGGTGTGGCCCTCAACAAGTATATGGGAGACCTCAGTGTCACCATTCAAAGTTGTCCATGATATGACAACATGACCCTGTGGAGCTGAGACCTGCCTGCTACAGGAGAGCTCACCCCAAGATTCTTAGCTAGGTTTGGGGGATGTCCTATTAACCTCTGAGCAAGATGATGCTTTTAACACCTTTTCATCCCCCTTAACAGGTGGAAAACAGGCAAGGGGCAATCAAGTACAGCAGGTGAGTGTCAAAAATGGTGTTGAGCCCAGGCCGCCTGCCTCCAGCCCCTGAGACCCCAAACCCAGGAATTGCCAGCCCTTTCTTTCTGAAGAGAACACAGGGCCACCAGGAGCTCCCACTGTGCCTTGCAGTGAAGGTTTGGTGGGATAGTCCCCAAGCTATTAGGAGATGCAGGGTCCACCGGAAAGAAAACACCAGGTGGGGTGTGGTGGGGGTGGGGGAGCCTGGGCTCTTTATTGTTCAAGGATGTGGCCGCTGCCCATTTAAAATTCTGTATTAGTCGCACATGGCAGCGCACACCTATAATCCCAGCTGCTCAGGAAGCCAGAGTATCGCAAGTTCAAAGCCAGACTAAGCAACTTAAGACTGTGTCCCAAAATACTCAAAACAAACAAAAACTGCAGAACCGCTTCTCCATGACTTCTATGGTTGTAGCTCCGAGTTTTGAGCCTTAACTCCAAAACCAGGTGCAGCGCCAGGTGTGGTCCCGGGACTTCCTCCACCCCCGCTGGCCCCCAGAGGGGCCTCGGGGAGCCCCGTGGAGTGAGCCGCCCGCCTTTCACCCGGCGGCCTGGGCTCAGGGCAGACCCAGACCGGCAATCTGCCCTGCCCGCCGCTCGGCTGGAGGCGGTCCACGGGGCGTGGATCTGGGCGTCGTCGGGTCTGAGCTGCGCAGCCAGGTCCCGGCGGGGGGCGTGGCCGCCCACCCAGCCAGCAGGTGCCGCCCCGGCACCGCCCCGCCCCCGCCCAGCTGGCTCATTTACATGCGTCCGCGGCCCCGCCCGGGGCGGCTAAAGCGACGTGTCCTTGTCCCCCGTGGGCAGCCTAGGCGTGTGCGACCGCGGAACACCAGGTAATCACGGGGTTGGGGGGCCTGGCTGGGGTTCGGGGAGGGGGCCCAGAAGCAGGTCCAGATGACCTCTGGGGAAAAACCCAGGTGGTGTTTGCAGGGAACCTCCCCATCCCCCACCCTCAGGCAAGTTAGTGCCATCCACGTGGTGGGACTGGGGGTTGCTTTGGGACCCTGGCAACTGTCACCCTCTGACCTATGACAGCTGCCCCATGTCCACGCGGTTCTGGTCCCAATATTGACCCTGCCTGTGTCACATCTAGTGGATCAGGACGGCGAACCTGCTATCCAGAGAAGCTGCCTATCCTTAGGGTAAAAAAGAGGCATTTCGGTCTCTAGCAGAGAGACCACCCTAAACCCGGGTTGGGACACAGCTCTGGGTGGTCTAAACAGTCAAAGGTGACCTAAGCTCAGAAGGGAGCATGGGACCAGAGTAAGGTCTCCAGTCAATGTGAGAGTCAAAGGGGGTGATGTGATCAGACAAGGACCCTCGGCAGTGTGAGATCAATCCAAGCAGAGGGATGGGGGGGCAGCAGCTGAGGGCAGTCTCGGGGCCACTGAGGCTCAGCGTGTGGATGGGAAGGACCCTGGGGTCACCATGAACCAAGTGGTCATGCCACTGGCTACTGATACCATGTCATGGACGAGGACCCGGATGGTAGGCCACCCTGAGTATCCAGTGGCCATGCTGAGTGGCCCGTGTTCTGAATTTTAGTTCCCAGGGACTCCCCTCCCAGCCACCATCTCCTGAGACAACCAGTCCAGAGCCATGAAGACCAAAAACCGGCCCCCCCGGCGCCGGACACCGCTACAGGACACCGAGGTCACCCCTGGGGAGCAGACATCTGACAGGCCCCAGCCGGGCGCGGCACCGGAGCTGGTCAAGGGTCTGCGGAGCAGGACGGCCCGGGCAGCTGGGGCGCGGGCCGAGAGCGGGCGCCGGCGGCCAGGGCAGGGGGGCCGACGGGAGAGCAGCGTCCAGCGGCGGCTGGAGAGCAACGAGCGCGAGCGGCAGCGCATGCACAAGCTCAACAACGCCTTCCAGGCGCTGCGCGAGGTCATCCCACACGTGCGTGCGGACAAGAAGCTCTCCAAGATCGAGACGCTGACGCTGGCCAAGAACTACATCAAGTCGCTGACCACCACCATCCTGACCATGTCCAGCGGCCGCCTCCAGGGTCTGGAGGGTCAGGACCCCGCACTGGGCTCCAAGCTCTACCAGCATTACCAGCAGCAGCAGCAGCAGGGAGCTGGGGGTGCGCTCCGGACCGCCGAGGCCCAGCCGCAGGGCCACCTGCAGCGGTACTCCACGCAGATCCACAGCTTCCGGGAGGGCACCTAGATCTCGAGACCTGCGGTGGGGTGGCAGTGGTGGCCCGGCCTGCTCATCCCAGCCCTGGTCCCTCCGTGCCACAAGCCCCAGACCAGTGGTGACACTCCCTGAGGTCATCCATTGCATCCATTGCATTGAGGCCCCAGTGCATCCATTTTCCTTGAATGCTCAACTCAGCCACATCCCTGGAGCAGTTTCTCCCCATCCCCTAGGGGACATGCATGTGGTCTGGTGGCAGCCATGACCCTGGGCAGCACAAGCCCCACACCGCCAGGTCCTGCTGTCCTTTCACTGAGCCAGCAAACTAAACAGGTGTAGAAAGGCCCTTGCGTCCTGAGCGAATTCTCTCCACCAGCGTGCAGCTCCCTCCAAAGCAAGGGGACATTCCAGGAAAAGATTTACTTACAGGCTTCCCAGTACTACTGAGGCCAAAGGCCGGGAAGGGACCCTCCTCCATCCTGTGGCACAGGGCTCCATGGGACCTGGGCTCAGCCTCCTCCTTTGGGGTGAACTGCAGCCTGGAGCAAGCAGGAAAGGGCCTAAGGCCCCTCAGGGAATAAGGCAGAGCCAAGATGGCGGCGTGTTCGGCAGCTGGAAACCCCATTCAGATGACCTCAAATTCCTCCTAAAGGGACTCGGGGTGCAGGGCTTCTTCCCTCCTCCTGTATGGGGGTTCTGGGAGGCAGCAGCCTCCAGGGCACACCTGGCTGTGGAGGGCTTGAGCGGAACCTGAGAGTGTGGGGCCCTGGCATTGAAAGGCACTGTGGAGACTGGGCTGGAGAGGGTGTTGGGTGTTCCGGGAGGGAAGCTCCCCTGAGCCTCCATACAGGGAGAGGGTTTGTCCGGGGCCTCCTGCAGCCTTCCATCCCGGTTTGTCATTTACTGCCATCTTTGTTGGGAGCCAGGAGCCTGGGGTGTCAGGAGCACCCCTTCCCTAGTTAGTGTACTCTCTAGTGTCACGGGCCGGACGGCTTGGCAGCCCTGCCACCCAGGCTCAGCTTCCTTCTGTCGGGCGTTCCTGCCCCACTGGCTCTGCCAGAATTGGCCACTTTGCTGTCAACCCCTGCTGGCATCTTCCCTTCCTTGTTCCGAAGCCCAGAGCTAAGAGGCCTGTGGGGGCCAGACCCCACCTGAGGTGCTGTGGTGGGAAGTGAGCCGGCCAGGAGCACAGCTGTCACAGCTCAGGCCAAGGGCTTTTGCTGGCCCGTCCCCAATGCACAGCCTTACCCTACCCAAGCTTGGGGGTGTGGCACCAGACACCCAAGGCACCGGTGGGTTTGGGGTCAGCCCCGGCCACATGAAGGGCAGGAGGTGGCACCCCAAGGGACAGGCTGTAGCCACTTGGTCCTGACTTTCCTGGTCAGGCCCTCTGGAAGGCGGCCCTGGGTTTGTCAGTCTCCCATCTCAATGAGGCTTGATCGAGTGCCCTGCCACCCCTGGAGGCCTGATCTGGTTCCACTGCCAGGGCTGTCCTTCATCATGGGTCAGATAGGAAGTTCAGGTCTCCATCTGCTCCTCAGGGGTGGTCACTGTGGAAGCTCAGTGGTCAGGGCATCTGCTAATGTGAGCTGAGGTTGGGCACAGCTCCAAGCTTGGGAGGAGCAGAGCCCAGGCCTCCCCTGCTGTGGGGGACCTGCCCAGCGGGCGCTGGAGATGACCAAGACCTCCGCCAACTGAATGGAACCAGGGTGCTGCAAACTGAGCCAAGGATGGAGCAGGACTCAGTTCACCCCTGAACCTGCTGAATGCACCAGCCAGCTGAGCCTGAAGGCACAGGAAGGGGAGGGCAGCCGGAGCCTCTGTCCAGGAGACCCTGCCTGATGGCTGGCTGCAGCCCAGGACTGCCCTGGGTCACTGCCTTGCAGGACAACAGCCTCATGGCTCACTCTGTGCTATAAGCTGGTACTGTCAAATGTTGCGGGGGAGGTCGGAGAACAGGTTGGCAGGCAGCCACCATGGCCTGCCACTGGGCCTCCCTTGACACGCCCTGGACCACAAGCCCAGGCTGGACTCTTCCACCCTGCAGGGAGGCCCTGCCAGGCTGTCAGGCTGTCCTTGGACAAGTGGGGTAGAGCCCAGGTCGCCTGGGCCACGGACCCCCCTCGTGAGCTCCTCCGAGGCAGATTCCTATCAACTCCTTCCCAGTGTGCTCAGGGACTCCAGAACCTCGACTTCTATACAGCCCACATCCCTGCTGTCACTGTGGTGAAAATGTTTTTCAAATGACCCAAATTTGCTATTTTTTTTTTCTAATGGTCCCTTCAGAGTCTTAATTAAGTTGACGCTGTCGTAAAAAGAAAGATCTCACAGCAATTGCTGCTTTGACCCCTCGCACAAATGCATGGGGAATTGCATGTTTTAATCAAATGTACCAATAAAAATGTCATGCCATGTACACTGTGGTGTAAATATTTATTGAACAGAGCATCTGAGGAATCAAGACAGTTCGGCGATGCGGAGCAGGTGAACAGTTGGTGCTCAGTAGGGAGAGGACGTGTCACCCTGGACAAGGGCAGAGTGGCACCCTCACGTACTGCGCTGAGAGTCACCCGCGGACAGCAAGTCACAGCGGAATGTACAGGTCACGTGGTGGGGGAGCAAACCATGATGCCCACGCAGAGAAACCTGATGCTGAGGCGTCAGCGGGCCAAGGAGGTCACCCAGGGCCCACCACCCCGTGCCCTTTGTGAGAGGTACCTTCTGAAGGCCTGGCCCGACCTCCAGAAACTCTGAGAACACCCCTCAAAGGCCGTGAGAGGCCCCCCCAAAGGAGACCAATCTTAGGGTTGGCTTCTGACAACAAACCCCGCACAGCAAAATGGAATCTCATACAAAAACAGGGCTGACCCCTTCCTGACCACGAGATGGATGGGGTCTGGGAAAGCCGGTAAGCAGCTAGTTGGTTTATTCCAAAATAAACAGAGACAGGACTTGGCTCTGGCCACCTCCAGGGCAAAATGTCCAGTTGTAGGAAGTAAATTCAAGGCCCCACCTGATGGGGTGCTAGGGTAGGCAGAGAGGCTGCACTCGGCTTCAGCCCACTGGCTGAGCGCCGCCTCCTCCTCCTCACCTGGCTCTCACCTGGAGTGGACCTAGGGGCAGGACAGCTTGGGGCTCTGTCCACACTCCACCTGCAGGGCACAGTCCTGCTCCCCACCCAATGCGTGTGGGGGCCCCAGGATGCCACTGGCCTCCACCCTACCGCCCTGCAGCAAAATCTGATGTACAAGGAGGGCCCTGGCCCCATGTCTGGGGAGGGGCTGACGGACTGATTCTGTGCTGGGACACCATCTCCCATCCACCCCAGCAGGGGCCCCAGCCCACCTGGGGAGACACCTCACACATTCTAGCATTCATTTCCAGTCTCCTTGCTCTTGGCTTAACTTTTGAAATGAAGGCCCGTTTGCCAGTCCTGCTCTAAGGAATGATCACAGCATGGTAAAAGGCCCTGAGCCCCACAACCACTTCTCCTGGGGCGGGTGAGCAGGGCCCAGATGGCTTGGGCCACCTGGTTCAGCAGGGCTCCTGCCTGGCTCTGCCTCCCCAGGGCCAGAGCTTCTGCAGGGCCCCAAGTTCCAGGTTCTGGGCCTGGGAAGGTAGGAGGCACAGAGGAAGGGACAGGTGGGACAGGTGGGACAGACTGGGGCCGAGGCTCCTCCCTACACCTTACCACACTCCTCCCAGACTAGGGGCACCTGTGGAAGCCTCCCCGCCTCCCCCAGCTTCACATTCCTAGGCCTTTCGGACAGCACCCTGAAGCGGCCATCCCCTCAGCTAGGCTCCCTCCTGAGTCAGCCTGGGCAACACCCTCCCACGGTGGGCACTTCAGCACGAGAAGGGCTCAACCTTGACCCTCAAGCCCGGCGCCACCCCTGCCTCCAGGTGAGGGGGTGCAGCTTCAGCAGCATACAGGATCCTGGGCCTCCTGCTCCCGGGACATGCTCTGAATGGCCCTGGTGGCATTGGCCCGGACAGAGATGTGATCCCAGCCTCCCTAGAAGGAGAGAGCCTTGTCATGTGGGCCCCCCGGGGCCCCCTCCAGGGGCTCTGCCTATGGGTTCCCCACCATCCAGCGCCCAGCGACTCACCCCGATGCCGTAGTCCCAGCCCTGCCCCTGGGGCTCTCGGGGCTGCACGCCTGTGCGATGACACACCGTCCCCCGGCTCAGACTGTGGCTCCCCTGGACTTTGTTGGCAATCACCCAGACCTGGAACACAGGCCCGCTGAAGCCCCCGGCTCGGCTGCAGTGGGTCCGAGGGGATGGGAGGGGGAGGCTGGAGAGGGAAGCTGGAACCCCCTGCGAGGACCCGCCCCTCGGTGCCCCACCTGATCCAGGGGCCCCACGGACACTCTGCGCACATTGTTGGACACATGATCCCAGCTGGAGCCCTGCGGGTAGCTGGGCGTGATTCCCCCGCGGTACCATAGGTTTCCTGGGGAGAGAAGCAGCCCAGGTCAAGGCAAAGGCCTCCCAGCCCACACTGGCCTGCAGTGGGGTCTGGGAAGCTGGGGAGCGGGGCAGCGCCCCTCCACTTGTCCAGGCCTCTGGCTCTCGCCGACCCACGGCCAGGAACCTGGGCTGCAGCCAGCTCTGCCCTTTCCACACGCTGGGCTTCACCTAAGCTTCATAATCGTCTTATTGTGCGGGGAGGGCTGGCATCCTTATCCTCTTTCTACTGAGATAGAAACTGAGGACAAAGAATTTTCTAAACAAATAAAGAGAGAACCGGATCTGGAATCAACACCCAAGTCTTGATTCTGCCTCTTCCTAACCATCCCCTCATCTGTGACCATGATGACAGAATCTTGAAGGGACCTGGCCAGAGCCCTGCCTGAGGTGACAGAGGGGTCAAGGCTGGCTGAGAGCCGGCCCTGTGCTGCCCGTGGGGCTCCTGTGTCACAGACCTGGGTGGAACCTTCCAGAAGACACTCCCAGTGCAGGCCCTGCCGTGCAATGTCATTCTAACCCTGAGGCTGGACCCTTAGCTGGTGGGGATGACCAGCTCTCTGCCCACTGCCCAGGTAGGGAGGGCTTGGCCATCTGGGGACAGTGCCACCCAACCCTGGGTAAGGTGGGGAAGAGATTTTACCAAGGCCAGTCCCAGTGTGACCCTGACACAGGAGGGTCATATCTGCATGTGGGCCAGCTGCTTGGCACTAACACTTGGAGCTCCACATGCTCGGGAAAACATGGCTCAGAAAAGCATGGCCAGGCATGGTATCATTACACCTGTAATCTCAGTACTTGGGAGGCTGAAACACCAAGATCCCAGGTTCGAGGCCAGCCTTAGCTACTTAGCGAGGCCCTCAGCAATTTAGCAAGATTCTGTTTCAAAATTTAAAAAATAGCTGGGCATGGTGACACATACTTATAATCCCAAAATTTAGGAAGCTGAGATAGGAGAATCACAGGTTCAAGGACAGCCTCAGCAAGTAGTGAGACTCTCATTAACTTAGTGAGACACTGTTTCAAAGTAAAAATAAAAATAGAGCTGGGGCCGGGCATGGTGGTGCACGCTTGTAATCCCAGCATTCGGGAGGCTGAGACCGGAGGATTCGGGTTCAAGGCCAGCCTCAGCTACTTAGTGAGGCACTCCGCAACTTAGTGAGACTCGGTTTCAAAATAAAGAATAAAAAATAGGGCTGGGGGTGTAGCTCGGAGGTAGAATGCCCCTGAGTTCAATCCCCAGACCCGCAAAAAAAAAAAAAAAAAAAAAAAAAAATAGAGCTGGGGATGTAGCTCAAAGGTGGAATGCCCCTGAGTTCAATCCCTAGTAACAAACACACACACATACCCCATTGTACTTACTTAAGTACTACATCCTTAAATGTACAGGCTGGGGTATAGCTCAGAGATAGAATGCCCCTGAGTTCAATCCCCAGGACTACACACACAAAAAAAAAAAAGAAGAAAGAAAAGAAAATTAAAGAAAAGCCTGGACACTTCTGGGCACCTGGACAAGAGGCCCGGGGGGGAGGACACCCCAGCCTCCTGGTGAGGGTGTGTGTCTCCTTGAGGCCTGCCTGTCATCCATCAGGGTGCTCAGGGAAACCCACCCACCCAAGGACCATGCAGGAACCAAGCCAACTTGCCATTTTCATCCAAGGCATACACAGACGTTTGTCCAACAGACACCTGCACCAGTCTCTGCTTGGGAGGCGGCGGGATGTGGTACCAGCAGTCACCTGTGTGGGAGAGCTGACTCAGGAGGCTGCTGGGGCACCAAGTCTGCAAGTCCAGGCGCCTAGGCACATCACCTCCTCCGAAGCTGACGGTGGGCTGGGCCGCTGCAGCCAGCCTCGGTCCCCAGCTGGCCACAGATGTGCAGCCGGGACCCCGTATGAGCTGAGGGCTGAGCCAGGCTAGCCAGGCCCTGCCGTCCACCCCACACCCCAGCCTCACCCAGGGCCCTCCAGGGGTGGGGCAGGTTCCAATGGCAGGGCCTAATGGACCAGTCTCATCAACACAGACACGAAGGTGCCCAGCCCAGCACACAGTAGAGCTGGCCTCAGTGGCACCCTTCAAATGCTCTACTTTGTGGAGGGGGCTATGTGCCAGGCACCAGCCACCCATCTGTCCATCCCTGTGCCAACTCCCCTACTTGGACCCTGTCTAAGCACCAGTGAAGAAAAGGCCAGTGTGGCCTCCCCTCCTCCCCAGAGTGGTCACCACAGGCAGGTCACTCCAGCAAGGGCCAGGCAGGCCTGGCTTGGGGCAGCAGGGCTGCTGCAAATGGGCTGCCCCATACCAGGTGCGATGACCCCAAATCAGGCCCAGTGGGAGGAGGATGCAGTCCTGGGGGACCCCTGGCTCAGCCCCAGGCCTTGCCCACAGACCAGGAACTCAGGAGGAATTGGTCAAGCTGAACTGAAAACAAGCAGACTGGCCAACCAGCCTCCCCAGAAATGGAAGCACCTGGAACCTTACTTTGATGTCCACCATCACAGCCTGGTACCAGTGGGGACCTCTTGGAGGTGGCACTCACCGGCTGGCTGGGAGGGGGACACCGAGCCCCGGTAGAATGCAGAGCCGTCCCTGGCCACAGCCCACACCTGGTAGTAGGCCCCGATGGAGACGGAGGCGAAGGGCTGGTCGGTGCCAACATGCAGCCAGGAGGAGCCCTAGGGACGGGAAGGAGGGGCGCTGAGGGGCCGCCAGGGTCACCAGGCCTCCTCTCCCCCAGCACCTCCGCCAGCCTGACCCAGCCTGGCCTGATTCAGCCCTGACTTTCGCCTGATCTTGGCCTAGCATTGAACCCCTGGACCCATGGCTCCCATCCCTCAAGGAGGAAAAATAACCACATGTGCACCTCACCGAGGTGCCAGAGAGCCTCCATGTCACCTGGGTGTTCCTCTGTCCCCAAGGCCACCCCCAGTTTCTGAGACTGGAGTTCCTCATGCCAACCTCAGTCTCAGCACCAACTGTCCAGAGGGCCCAGGGTCCCACCCAGGGCCACATGTGATGTCCTGCAGCCCAGGGACTGTCCTGGGGAGGCCTGAGCCAGCCTGACTCCAGAGCACAGTCCAGATTTCAGGAAGAATCTGGAAGGACAGGTCGGGCCAGAGACCAGGAGGGTGCTCACCGCGGGGTTGAGCTCGGACACACCCAGGCGGCACAGCACGTCCCCCTTGTCACTGACGGCCCAGAGTGCAATGCTCTGCCTGTGTTCCTCCTCAGCATTCGGGCTCTCTGGGATAATGGACACATCCCCGAGGGCGATGGGGGCCACCTCCAGCCAGGGCCCACTGGTCACCAGCTTGCATTTTCTGTACAGGGGAAGACAGCAGGGGTCCAGTGTGACTGCAGGCCTTGGGGCCTGGCACTGCTCATGGACACCTTCGGAGTCCTGCCAGGGCTGGGAAGGAATCCAGGTGCTTGGGCTCAGGGGAGGGCCAGGGCCAGGACCCCTCAGGGACATCCAGGTGGCGGGAGTCAGGGACCAGAGGTGGCCCCTCCCTGCCCCTCTCCCAGCCAGACCTCCTCCTGCCCACAAGGAGCCAGCCAGTGACATTTCTCTTATTTGTTCTTGAAAACAAACTCTTCAGAAACCAGAGCGCTTGGAGCCCTCAGGCATTTCCTGGGCTGACATTTACTTTGATTCCGTCTGCCCCTCCTTCTCTTCCCTCCCTGGTTCTTCCCTTGGGACTGAGGTCGGAGGCCAGCAGATCTGGCCCAAGAGGAAGCACTGTTCCCTCCCCAGAGGTGGTTCCCTAGGCCACAGAAGAGGGGGTAAAGCTGTGACCCCATCCCCAACACACACACATCCTGCAGCTCCGCCTCACCTGGCCCAGCATCTTCTCCTGACAAAGTCCTTCATGGTTTTATACCCATGGTATGAGCTGCAAGAAGAGGTGGTGAAATCAAGACCACTTCGTGGCAGTTTCTGGAAAGTCCATGTTGCATGCATTCTTTTACCAACTGTTGCAGGGCAGAACCTTGGTGTAGATCACAGGATGAGGGGAGTAGCCATCTCAACACATGTTCCTCCTTGAGAGGTCTCTCGGGCTGCCCCTTGGTGAGGGGCCCTGGGTTTGGGGCCCCCTGGGGTCAGGGTCTCCTGAGGTCTGGGCATGGCAACTGTCCTTCCAGAGGGTCAGTCTAAGGGGTCCTGGGGCTCCTCAGTCTAGTTGAGGGCCCAAGACTGAAGTCAGAGGGTCAGCCCAGGAGGCCTGGCTGTGGCTGAGGGGACCGCAAGCAGGGCCCACCCTTGGGGCCCGCCTTCCCGCACCCCAGGTCTGCTTGAAGCCCCTACTCAAGGCACGGCTCAGGCTCTTCTGGCTTAACCTTCTTCTGACTGGTGAACATGACTCCCGCATTGTGAGGGGCCTCTACAAGCCCCTCAGGCCCGCAACATTGCGCACGGCCATCAGCCCCAACACTGCAGCCTGGCCCCCACTTGTTCACTGCCCCACCAGCCCCTGCACACCTGACCTCCCAGGATGGCACCCCTTTACCCCTGACATCCTCCCCTCTGTCACCCCCCACACACATGGCCTGGCATTCAGGGCCTGGCCTAAAACCCCCAGAACCCTCTTTATTTTATTTATTTATTTATTTATTTATTTATTTATTTATTTATTTATTTTTTGCGGTACTGGGGATTGAACTCAGGGGCATTCTACCTCCAAGCTACACCCCCAGCCCTATTTTTTATTCTTTATTTTGAAACCGAGTCTCACTAAGTTGCAGAATGCCTCACTAGGTAGCTGAGGCTGGCCGCGAACCCGGATCCTCTGGTCTCAGCCTCCCGAATGCTGGGATTACAAGCGTGCACCACCACGCCCGGCTCCCAGAACCCTCTTTATTCGTGGTACTAGGGATTGAACTCAGGGGCATACTATTTCTGAGCTACACCCCCCGCCCTTTTTTTTTATTTTTATTTTTGTTATTAAAACAGGAATCTTGTGATATTGCTGAGGCTGGCCTCAAACCTGTGATCCTCATATCTCAGCCTCCCAAGAACTAGAATTACAGGTGTGCATCTACACCCGGCTTCCCCAGAACCCCCTTCTAAGGTGCCCAGGGCCCCTCACCCTCCCTGAATCTCTTGGCCAGCCAGGACAGCACACTGGCCCTCCCAGAACCTCCAGGCTGGCACAGCAGGGATGAAGCCAGGCGTGCTATGGTGCTCCCCTGGACCTCCTGTTCCTCTCCTGCACCAGCTGAGGCAGCCAGGGTGGAGAGCAGGCTCAGCATGGCCAAGGTGTGAGGGTTGGGAAGCCACACAGCCCCAAGTCCTGATTCCTGGGGGATCAGTCCTCTTTCCCTGCTGTTGACACCCAAAAGAGAGAGAGATACTCACGCAGGGAAGTCACTGGCATACTGCCAGCCCTCCTGGTCAGTCCCACCCGGGATGCTGAAGTCCACGTACCAGTCAGAAACCTGGGGAGGAGCAGGCCAGTGAGAATGGAAGCCCCCAGCCACAGGCTGGCCAGGAAGCTGGGGGTGGGGAGGGCGGCCCGGGGCTCACCCAGGTCCACTGCAGGGACGGGGGCTTCGTGCCGGCCTTGGTGCACTCCTGCAGCCCGGTGACGTCGCTCCACATGTATCGGTCGGTGGGCAGACCCCTGCGGCAGGACCACAGGTTGGGGGTGACGAGAGAGAAGCCAAAACAGGCCCACCCTGCCAGGCCAGACGCCCCTGGTGGCAGGCTCGCACCCCACTGCTGGTGGGGACCTGAAGGACTGTGCCTGAGCTCCAGAGCCTGACAGGCCATCTCCTGACACACTCACTTGCCCAGGGTGGTGGGGGACACCAGGGCTGCCCCAAGGTGGGGAGACCAACAGGGGCGACCCCAGGCCACCTCAGTGCCAGGGCTACGACAGGAGAGTTGTCCACAGGCATGCCGTCTTGGAGGTACCTCTCTCTCCATTGTGAGTTGAATAGTGTCCCCCAAGAGACACTGAAGCCCTGACCCCCAGTAAATGTGAATGTGAGCTTATTTGGAAATAGTCTTTGCAGATGGTCAGGGTGAGATGAGGCTATTAGGCTAACCCTTTTCCAACACAGCTAGTAATCTCATAAAAAGAAGAAATTTACTGGGCATAGTGGCACACACCTGTCATCCCAGAACTTGGGAGGCTGAGACAGGAGGAGCAGAGGTTTACAGCCAGCCTCAACACCTTAGTGAGACCTTGTTTCAAAATAAAAAATAAGCTGGGCGTGGCAGCACATGCTTGTAATCCCAGTATTTGGGAGGTTGAGATAGGAGAATCACAAGTTTGAAGACAGCCTTAGCAACTAGTGAGACTCTCATCAACCTAGTGAGACCCTGTTTCCAAATAAGAAATAAAATTGGGCTGAGAGTGTAGCTCGAAGGTAGAATGCTTCCGGATTCAATACCCAGTACCACAAAAAATTAATTAATTAATTAATTAATTAATTAATTAAAAATAGCCGAGCATGGTGGCTCACACTTGTAATCCCAGTACCTAGGAGACTGAGACAGGAAGATCACAGATTCACAGCCAACCCCAGCTACTCAGTGAGGTTCTCCACAACTTAGTGAAACCCCTGTTTCAAAAATAAAGAATAAAAAATAGGACTAGGCGTGTAGCTTGGAAGTAGAATGCTCCTGGGTTCAATCCCCAGTACTGCAAAAAAGCTAAAATAAAATAGGGCTGGGGGTATAGCTCAGAGGTAGAATGCCTGGGTTCAATTCCCAGTTACTATCCCCCAACACACACACACACACACACACACACACACACATACACACACACACACACACATATACACACACACATATACACACATATACACACACACACACACACACAGTGGCAGGTGGGGTTGGGGGGGTAGATTTGGACACAAGCACATGCAGAGAAAACATTGTGAAGATACAGGGAGAAGGCAGCTGTCAATGAGCCAGGAGAGGGCTGAGAGAGATTCCCCTAGCAGTCCTGAGAAGGGACCCCTTGATCTCAGACTTATGGCCTCCAGAACCCAGGGACAACACATTTCTGTTGGCCAAGTGCACAGCCTGTGGTTTTTTATTGTTGCTTTTTCTCTTTCTTTCTTTCTTTCCTTTTCTTTTTTTAATCTGAGAATTGAACTTGAACTTGAACTTCCACCTCTGCACTACACTCTGAGCCCTTTTTATTTTTTATTCTGAAATAGGGTGTCATTAAGTGGCTGAGGGTCTAAGTTGCTGAGGCTGGCCTTGAACCTGGGATCCTCCAGTCTCAGCCTCCTAGGTGCTGGAATTACAGGTGTGTACCACCATGCCCGGCTTGGCCCATGGTTCTTTGTTGTTGACACCACAGGACACTAGGTAGCAACAAGCAGCACAGGAGGCCAGTGTAGGTGGGCACATGTTTGTGACAGTGGCCCTGGCCCCCAGTCTGAGCATGCTCGCTCTCCCCCCCACCCTCTTGCCACCTGTCTCTCGCCACTCTGCTCTCTCTAAAACTCAGGAGGGTGGGAAAGGAAGCAGAGAGTCTGGCATGTTAATACTGTGTGGATGTCACCTAAAGTGGAGGTGCAGGGTTTCAGGAGAGATTTTGGCAATGGGAATCTACCGCCTCAGAAAAGCTCCACCTCTCTGATTTACTGAGGTAAATAGAGAGACACACAAATATTTACACACAAGGAAGTGCTTTAGGCATTCCATAGGGCAATTAAAGGTCACAGAGTATCTATACATCCAGGGCTAAGCAAGGGGAGAGAGGCCGGGTCACCTGGCCAACGAGGCTGCCTTCATGCACCAGCCTTGTCTCCTCCCAATGGGCCAGGAGCACTGGACTGCGATGGGGGTAGGGGTGAGGAGGTAAACACCTGACTGAGCAGTGGTTACTATCTTTGGCTGGTGAGATCAGAGTTGCCATGGAGACTGATCCTTGTATCATTTGATATTTATTTCACCAATTCTGAAAAAGCCAGAAAGGATATCACTGCACTTCAGTATATAACCTCAGTTAAAATTTAAAAGTCTGGAGCCAGGTGTGGTGCACACTTGTAATCCCAGTAATTGGGAGGCTGAGACAGGAGGATCACAGATTCAAGGCCAGCTTCAGTAACATAGTGAGGCCCTCTGTAACTCAGTGAGACCCTGTTTCAAATAAAGAATAAAATAGGGTTGGGAGTGTAGCTTAGAGGTACACACCCCGGATTTAATCCACGGTATAAATACATACATACATACATAGTCTGAATGCGCCATTTATAATACTACCCAATGGAAGTATTACTTTTTTTTACTGGAATGAAATACTAGCCAATTAAAGATGTTAATCTATAGCTGGGCATGGTGGTGCATACCTGTAATACCAGTTACTTGGGAGACTGAAACAAGAGGAGTGTAAGTTCAAGGTCAGCCTGGGCAACTGAGTGAGATCTTGTCTGAAATCTTTAAAAAATCAAGCAGGTTCCTGGCCAGCCATAGCTATTTAATGAGGCTCTCTGCAACTTAGTAAGAACCTGTTTCAAAATAAGGGATAAAAAATAGGGCTGAGGGCGTAGCTTAGAGGTAGAATGTCCCTGGGTTCAATCCCCAGTACTGAAAAAAAAAAAAAGTTAAAAGGGCTAGGGATGTGGCTCGGTAGTAGAGCCTAGTATGCAAGAGACCCTGGGTTCCATCCCAGTACTGGAAAATGCCCCAAAATGCATGAAACAACTGTACATTTGGGAAAACAAAACTTAAATAAAAAATAAATAAATAGAAAAATAAACAAAAGCTACACGACTTTGTGCTATTTACTTGCTAGTCCTAGACTTAACCCCACAGGCAGAGGAATAAAGCTTGTAGAACAGGGTCAACAATGACGACTATGAGCCCTGCCAGATGCTCTGCCTGTTTGGGAATCAGCAAGCTAAGGGTGGCTTTTACATTTTTAAGTGGTTGGAAAAGATCAAGACAGGTGAAAGTTATATGCAGATCAAATTCTGGTGTCTGTATTTGAGTTGGAGACTCCTTTGGCCACCACTGGCAGCTCTGACATGAGCACCGCCTGGTTGAGCAGTGGTGACCTCGGGGTAACAGGATTTCACAAAAGGAGGTTTTAAACGTCCTAACTTTATGTGAAGCAAAGGACTGATCAACTGGACTACATACATCTAAATATCCAAAGTTGCCACGGAGGGACAAGAAACAAGCATTACAGAACAGGAGACACCCCTCACTGCCCCTCCCCCAAATCCAAGGAAGACCACCATCCTGTTAAGGGCAGGGTCTGGGGCTTGGTGAGGAGGGAGGGGGATGACGGGGCTGGGTGAGGTTTGGCAATGTTCTCTCTCTCCCCTACCCTCCCCCGCACTACCTCATAGTGGGTCTCAAACCCAGGGGTACTCTACCTCTGAGCCACACCCCCAACCCTTTCATTTTTTAATTTGAAATAGGGCCTCCTTAAGTTGCTGAAGCTAGCCTCAAGCCTGCAATCTCCTGTCTCAGCCTCCCAAGTACTGGGACTACAGGCGCACACCACCATGCCCAGCTGTAATGTTTTCTCTCTTGCCCTAGGTGGCAATGATACTGGTGTTGAAGCGGTGATAACCCAGTGAGAAATGTACATGTATATATGTAATACATACGTATAGCTCCATCTCTATCTACCTACCTATATGCTTTGTGTACTGTGCATATATGCAATACCTCTTAATAATTGAGTTAATATGCATTACACTTCAAGATTCAAGGAGAAAAGACTTCAAAAGCGGTAAGATCCAGTCAGTTGCAGGCAGGGTGCCTGGTGCCACCTCTGGGCCACGCTGTCCAGTCTGTCAAGACAGTGGCTGGGCTGGGGCCACTCACCTGCTGGTGTAGCCTGTGACAGGATTCCAGCGCTGGTTCTCGTAGATGTAGACGCTCTTCACATCTGACTGTGTGTAGATGTTGCTGGTGCTGCTGGCCAGGCCTAGGGGGAAAGGAGGCTGCCGGGCGGAGGCCACGCCAGCCCTGAGGCCCCGCTGACCCACCTGGGACCCTGGCTTTTCCTCTGAAACACCAAGGGCCATGGAGATGGGTGGGGAGGGCAGGCTGGAGCCAGGGCAGCTGAGACTGGTGAGCAGGCTTATGGAGTGAGTGTTGCGGGGACCGGCTTGGCTTAGGGGCCTGACCTCTGTGACATGATTATTCTGGGGTTGCACAGTCTCAAAGAGAAGAATCTGCTCCACCTTCTACCTCACGCACATGGCCTCACGCTCTGTTCTGCGGCACTCGTCCACCTTACCATCTCCTATCCGGTGCCGGCAGGTGTGAGGCCCACCCAGGTCACTCCTTATCGACCTTGGATCATGGATTTGCTCAGTGGTAAAACACAGACACAGGTAATTCTTGCCTCACAAACAGGGAGGCTGTTGCACCTGTGCAGATGTGAGATCCTCTGGTCTCAGTGGACCACGGCTCCTGAGGGCCAGCTGCCTCCCCACCATGGGGCATAAGGGCTGGGGCATGGAACGTTCCATTTCAGTGTTTGCTTCTGCCTCCACTTTCCACCCTGCCTCCCAGAACTTCAGGAGCCCACAGGGGCAATCCACCAAATGAGGGGCTGGAATTGGGGCCAGGGAATCAGGAGACTGGGGTCCCGGGACAGCCCCAATGCACCCTGAGGCCTTGTTTGTGAAATGAGGAGCCCAACAGTCTTGAGGGCCCTGGGGGCTGCCTTTCTAGGATCCTCAAGACCCTCAGCTCAGCTGGTGGATTCCAAGAGGGTGTCTCAGAGGTGAGACCTAGTCTCCGAGCCTTTGTGCTTCATGGTTGGCCCGGGAACTATCCTCTGTGGAGGCTGGCAGTGGTGAAGGTCACCTGTCAGCCAGCTGTTAGCCAAGTGTCAGGCCTGGGATGCAGCCCTGGCACTGGGCAGGGAAGCCAGAAGGGGATTAGAGGAGGGAGCCCTGGGAAGGCTCTGGGTGGGGCTAGGAGCTGGTCCTGCCCCCACGGGGCCTGGGCGTCCCTCACCTTGGAAGCAGCCGCCACCATAGCCGCCTGTGTATACCCAGGCCGTGTGGTCGTAGCCGATGCCCCACACCACACCACGACTGTTGGCTTCCACCACCCGCAGGTGGCCTCCCATCTGCCTCCAGAACCTGAGGGGCCGGGGAGGGAGGGGACAGGAGAAGCACCTCAGTCCAGTTTCCCAACCTTCTGCCCACCGTGGGGTCCTTTTCTATGGCCTCCCATGGACCAGGCCTGGGGATTTAACTCAGGGACACTCTACCTCTGAGCTACACCCCCAGCCCTATTTTACTTTGGAACAGCATCTCACTAAGTTGCTGAAGCTAGCCTCAGACCTGTGATCCTCTTATCTCAACCTCCCAAGTACTGCGATTACAGGCAAGCACCATCACACCCAGCTTGGTGATTTGATACTGTATTTGGGCCTCCCCTTTTGTGTTAACCAATGCTAAAGAGGGTCAAGAGGCTGCGCATGACAGGTAGGGTCTCCTCAGGAGCCTGTCCTGCAACCTCTGAGCTACACTGATCAGGACGGAGGGCTCCTGCAGGCCAGGGTGTGGGAATGGGCGGGTCATACAGTGCCCAGTGCAGCCAGGGCACTGTGAAAGTCATGACAGAGAGAGAGAGAGAGAGACAGAGAGAGAGACAGAGAGAGAAAAAGCCAGCAAGATGTGTTATCTAATCCTCTGCAGGAGGAACAGCATGGCCAGCAGCTGGGTCAGCGTCCTGCAGGCTGAGGCCATGTCTGTCACTAGAGGGTGCTGGCCACACACGGCTTCAAAGAGCATCCAGGATCCCCTCCTGGGCTCACTGGTGACCTGTGGTAACTGAGCCACAGCCTCATGGGGGGAGTGATTCCTCCTCCTCCTCCTCCTCCTCCTCCTCC
>PVLC010005885.1:0-73100 GCA_004027655.1 Graphiurus murinus | reverse complement strand
TGAAACCGAGTCTCACTAAGTTGCGGAGTGCCTCACTAGGTAGCTGAGGCTGGCGGCGAACCAGGATCCTCCGGATCTTCCGGTCTCAACCTCCCGAATGCTGGGATTACAAGCGTGCGCCACCACGCCCGGCTTTATTCTTTATTTTGAAACCGAGTCTCACTGAGTTTCGGAGTGCCTCACTAGGTAGCTGAGGCTGGCCGCGAACCCGGATCCTCTGGTCTCAGCCTCCCGAATGCTGGGATTACAAGCGTGCGCCACCATGCCCGGCCACACAGCACTCATTTAATCCTTCCCCAATTCCTGCCCTATCCCCCCCCCCCTTCTCATGTTCAGCTTGTCTTAGCGATTGACTTTGATATGTTTGTGAATGTGCATCATGTGCATTAGGGTGCTCCCTCTCCCCTCCTCCCATCACCTTCAGTCAGGTTGCCTTCTTTGCTTGACTAAGGTTTCTCTTTCTTCATCTAGAGTCCCCCCTTTGACTCATTTTCTCCCTAGCTTCCGCATATTAGTTTTTATTTGAAACAGGGTCTTGCTAAATTGCTGAGCATCTTGCTATATTGCTGAGGCTGGTCTCTAACCTGCGATCCTTCTGTCTCAGCCTCCTAAATATTGGAATTGCAGGAATGTGCCACCAAAGCCACTTCATTGTGGCTTTGATTTGCATTTCTCTAATGATTAGTGATATTAAGCAACTTTTTATATATTTGTTTACTATTTATATGTATCTTCTTTGGAGAAATGTTTATTCGAGTCCTTTGCTCATTTTTAAGCTGGGTTATTTGTATGTGTATTACTGTTTTAAGGGAGCAATACCGAGAATCGAACCCAGCAGAACTCTATCACAGAGCTACATCTCCATCCCCACTTTTTTTTTGTCCTTAATTTTATTTTGGCATAGAGTCTCACTAAGTTGTTGCTTAGGTTGTCCTCTAACTTATGATCCTCTTGTTTCAGCCTCCCAAGTAGCTGGGATTAGAAGTACAATTTATTTATTTATTTATTTATTTATTTATTTATTTATTTATTTATTTATTTTGCGGTACTGGGGATTGAACTCAGGGGCATTCTACCTTTGAGCTATACCCCCAACCCTATTTTTTATTCTTTATTTTGAAACCGGGTCTCACTAGGTTGCGGAGGGCCTCACTAGGTAGCTGAGGCTGGCCGTGAACCTGGATCCTCCGGTCTCAGCCTTCCTAATGCTGGGATTACAAGCGTGCGCCACCACGCCCAGCTAGAAGTACAATTTATTTGTTTATTTTTTGGTTGCTTGGGCTTTAGGTGTCATAAGAACCAAGGCTCAATTCAAAGTCATAAAGATTAAATCTTTTTCCCCCTGTTTTATGGTTTTAACTCTTGCATGCAGGTTTGACTCATTTAAAGTTAATGTTTGCATATGAGGTGAGATTAGGGGTGGATAACCTTTTTGCTAAAAAACTGTCTGTTTTCCTAATGGCAGGATGCCAAGGAAGACATAATTGTAGAATGAATTGCCAGAACCTAAGAGAAGTGTGAAGTTCAGAAGCCCTAGGCTGATGGTTCTGATGAGGCCCAGTGTGGCAAGCAGACCTGATGCAGGCCAGGGAGGGCCTGGCTGACCTGTGGCCTGGCTAGGATTGCTTGCCTCAGCCTGAAGTTAGCAAGAGCATTTTGTGTTAAAAGAACTTTGGCTGCTACAATGGAGGTAGAAGTTCAGCTTACTGTCACTCTGATAAACTAAATCTATGAAGAGAACAATTACCAAACCTCACCGGGCAAAGAATTAAGTCCTGGGTGGTGAGATAAGACACATTTGGCAGTCTCTTACAAAGTCCTGTGTGTCGGCAATACTCTATGCTGGTCTTTACCATGACCCACGTCTCAGTTCTTTCTTTCCCTAATCCCTGTCTCTCCTCTCTGGGAACAAGCAAGAGGCAGAGGCCGGCTTACTCCTGTCCCTACAGATTCCTCTGTGTTCTCTCCTGGAGACCCACCTTTGCACCCCCAGAGTCCCTTCATCCTTCCCTGTCCTCCTCTCTGTACTGTCTGGACTGCATCAACAAGCTCTCTTGGGTTGGTCATCTGGCCTTCTGTTGGGGTTAGTCAAAGAGGAGTCCTAGAAGGAGATCAGAGGGAGAGAGGGAAATGAGGCTAGAAATCCATTCTCCTGGATCCCTCCCTGCAGGCCCTGCAGGCTGGCCATGGCCCCCAGCCCCGCCAGCTTCCCCTTGGCACAGCCCTGTCTGTGTGCCTGTCCTGGTAGCTGCTCCCTCCTCGAGCTCCAGGCCGTTATTAGTCTTGGGTTAGATCATTACTCTTGGGGTTCCCTGTGTACACCTTTGCCCCTTTCATCAGATCATTCCACTTTTCCTGTACTTTTCTTTCTCTTAGGACCTGACTAATATACCTTTTCTCCCTACTAGACAATTATGGGCTGAACAGGCTAGACTTGAAGGCTTTCACTTTAAAATTAGCTGGTGAAATGCATTTGCTCATTCTGCATGGGGTTCTGAAGCACCTCCTATATGTTTGAAATGCCTGTCATGTACCAGCTCTATCAGACACTGAGGATTTAGGGCAAAGGAGACAGATACAAATCTCTGCTCTCAGGAACTTCCATTCTAGGGGTAGACAGACACTGACAAAGAGATCAACATTATATTGTGAGCTGGAGAGAGGTGTTAGAGGAAAAATAGTGCCAGGATAGGGGGAGAAAAGACGACAGGGAGTGCTGGTCTAGGCAGCATGCTTGGTCATTGGAGGCCTCTCTAGGGAGTTTGGACTTAGGGGAAGAATGACCATGTGGCTATCTGGGAGAGATGTCCAGAAGAGTGGCATGTATAATAGCCCTTGGTATGGCAGGAGTGGTAAAGAGACCATGGAAGCCGAAGGGACATAAATGAGGCAGAGAAGTAAGCAGGGCCCAGATCACACAGGCACTAAGCGTCATTATAATAACTTTGCATTTCATTTGGATATAATGGAGGCTATTGGAAGATTTTAAGCAGGAGAATGACAGGACCTGACTTGTAGTTTTAAAAGGGTCACCCCAGTTACCATGTGTGAAACCAATTGAAGCTACCATGTGTGAAACCGGAATTGCTGAATGGTGGTGAGGGAACCCTGGCAGCCATCTTGGCCACCTCCCAACTTCAGACAGAGCCATCAGTGTCACTGGGGAGAAAGGGTCCCTAGATTGCACCTGGCCTTGCCTCTTCCTGTGCGGCCTCATCTCGTTTCAGAGGCCGAGTATCTGACCTGTAGAATGACTGGGACATGGTTATCTGTGGCATAGAAATGGACAAAGAGAGAGGCCCCAGAATAGAGTTGGAGGAGAGGGTGAGGATAAGAAAAAAAAAGACAGGCAAGATAATCAGGAGAGAAGAAGACATAAGGGACCACAGAGACAGAATAGTTCCTGAAGAGTGGGGTGGTAGAAGCTGACATTGCAAAGTGTGGTTAAGAATATCTGATCTGAAGCCCAGAGGTCCTGGATCTGAACCTAGGCACTATTATTAATTCTGTGCCCTCGGACAAGTTACTTGCCTTCTCTGAATTTGCTTCCTTGTTTGTAAAATAGACAATAAAATGTACCTCTTCAGATCTGATGAGTTCGTGAATAGAAACTGCTTAGCAAAATATATAGGAGCATAGTTAATTAACCCTTTTGGTTACATTTCATGAAAGTACAAGACAAAAATCTGCTATCTGGTCTCTTCCAAAACTGCCAACGGGCACTCATCCTTTAAATAAAGAAGATGGAAACCCCAGGCAAATTTGCAGCTCTATCCCCATCCCATTACCTCTGGCTCTGATTCCTCTCTGAAGACCCCTTCCATGCCACAAGTCACCTTATTTATTTATTTATTTATTTATTTATTTATTTATTTATTTCGGTACTGGGGATTGAACTCAGCGGTATTCTTCCTCCGAGCTACACCCCCAGTCCTATTTTTTATTCTTTATTTTGAAACCGAGTCTAAGTTGCAGAGTGCCTCACTAGGTAATTGAGGCTGGCGGCGAACCCGGATCCTCCGGTCTCAGCCTCCCAAATGCTGGGATTACAAGCGTGTGCCACCACGCCCGGCTCACAGGTCACCTTATACATGAAACCAGTTTCCTTGATTTCCCCAACGCACCATGATCTGATTGCAGTTATATGCACACAGCAAATGTTTACAGACAGCTTGGCACAACACAATAAACAATTGAAAACTGCATTGATTACTGCTGTCGACAAAATTCTTAGTTGTTCCACACACTAGAAATTTCTCACTGGCCTCTTTTTCTTTGAGTCCCAGCCTCTCACTATTTCTAGAGATCACACTTCAATCTTCCAAATTTACGTTTTTTTCCCTAAAGCTCTCTACTTTGGACTAATTTTTTAAATATATAAAGTATTACTTATAAATATATCAAACATTCTCTGCTAAGCTAAGGGCCATCTCATTTTAGGCCTTTGTCTCCTAAAACGCACAGGAGATTTTCAAATTATTTTCTTCTTCTTCTTGTTTTATTTTTAGAATAATCAAATCCTTAGGTATAAACCAGGCATGCTGTGCACACCTGTAATCCCAGTACTTGGGAGGCTGAGAGAGGAGGTTAATATGTTTGAGACCAGCCTCAGCAACTTAGCGATAAAAAATAAAAAGGGCTAGGTAGAAAGCCCCTAGGTTCAATCCCCAGTACCGCCACCAAAAAAAAAAAAAAAAAAAAAAAAAAAAATCTTCAAAATGTAGGAGAGCAGTGTAGATTTATGAATTTTCTGTTTGGTGCCACCAACCCCCATCCCCGCCCCTACAGAAATTGATACAGTTAGTGTTTTGTTGCAGAGTAAAATTCCCTTTCTGTTAGTAAGCAGTAAAAACATGGAAAGCCCCGTTCCACAGAGAGAAGTGCCTCCAGCAGAACTCCAAAAGCCAACCACAGAGAAGCCCTCAGCATAACAAGTTAGCCCAAGTTACACTTGCCATTTCCCTCATAGGGAGTGACATTACCTTGCTTTGGCCCCTCCCACTTTTGTGGAACTGCGAATCAAACACTGGGCCTCATGCATGCTAGGCAAGTGCTCGGCCAATCAGCCACACCCCCAATCCCTCTACCCGGCTTTTTATGCCAATATATCCCCAAAGTTGGGGTGAGGCAATGCAGAATCCCTAGTTCACCCTGACATGAATGCAGGCCGATTCCCCTATGAGGATGTAGAAGTTTTTGGGAAGCAATTATTATGACAACAGAACCATTTGTATACCAGGCTACCTGGACTGAGGTTTACTAAAAGAATATGGACAGAAAAAAAAATTCAGTATTCAGTGTATGGGGGGAATGTTTCCCCAGAGAGACCAGGAAAGAAGAACTAGTTGAAGTCTAATGTAATTGACTGAGTAGATTAAAGCAGAGGATTCCAAGTTAAAGATAGTTTCTTTTGGAAATCTCTGAAGCTTAAATATTGAATTCTTTTACTGGGAAGACACGTGGGCACTGTGAATACACACTCTACAGTTATTCATATGCACAGTCTGTGACTCGCAGCTGAAATATGTCTGTGTGACTTTTTTCCCCTATGATATGGCAGGGCAGGGCCAGCAAGTGTGGGAGGGAAGTCAGGCACTTTCCTTTGCATCTAGCCATACTTCTGCGCTTTGCAGAAACCCAGTCTCAGTGGAGGGCAGAAATACAGATGCACAGAAAGAGCAAGTGCGCGTGAGGAGGGTCCCCAAGCTAGAATTGAGCCCGGGGGCATTTGGCTGAGGGGACAGGAAGTAAAAAGTGAGTAGAATTCTCACCTTTCTGTACCTTCTATGAAAAGGCTTGCTGTCAGTCATGAGTACATGGCCAGTTTTCAATTTGTATTAACAATTTATAATGGGAAAGTACAATACCTTGAGTGAGGCTGGAAAATAAAACGGGCATGTCTGCCTTTCATCTCCATATGGCGTTAATTTAAAGATGTCTCTTCTTGCAAGAGGGTTTCACTGGTTTGTTGAAAGACAAAGCTTGCTATTTTTATTTCATTCATTAAGATAATCACAGAGAGTAGCCTTTTTTCAAACAAAATGATGAAATGCTGACTGGTCATGTCAGAGTAGTTACTACCTACACACTTACTAGTGAACTGTCATCCCAACGTTGCCTGGCACCAGCACCTATGTAAGACCAACTCCTGACACACACTTCACATGCTGATGGAAGCCAAGGGCAGTAAATGTGACTTTTGTCTTTCACAGGGATAGATAGCACTCGCTGCCCTATAATAGAGCTCCCATCCAGCTCTGCGGGTATCCTACAGGCCTGTGACTGGCTTCACATCATGACTTCCTTTGGGTTCAATCTCTTTTCCAGCATCTGTTTTCCCCTAATTCTTTTTTTTAATTCTTTCCATTTCTAAAGCTGGAGGTCACTTCCAAGCCCCTCAGCACTTCACCCACCCCAGGTCCTCTTCCAGGGGCCCAGCAGAGGACTCCATGCTTGTCTTCCTCCAATACTGCTTTGGATCATGTCACTTTCCTGCTCAGAAACCCATGTACTGCCCATATTTCCCATGGTATCACTCCCAGGCTTCTCAACTTGTCTTTCAAGGTCTTCCCCAAATGAGACTAATCTTACTTGTTCAACCTTCCCATTTGTTACTCTACCAATCCATATCATGCCCATGATTCCAGTTAGGCCCCTGTGCCTGTGGTCCCTTGCTTATACCTTTCTTCAGGCTGTGACCTGGCTGGGAGTGTCTTTCCTCCACCTGTGCCTTGTTAAATCTGTCCTTCAAGGTTAGTCCTGGGTCCTTCCTGTGGGCCCTGGATGCACACCCTCACTGATTCCCCCCCCCCCCTTTGAACTCTTAAAGCATTACAAATGTCTCTACTCACACTCTAGCAGTTAATTATATGCCTGCCTGCACGCTGCTGGTGTTTTATAGACAAGTCTATAAGCTTCTAGAAGTCAAAATTAGCTTTATATTCTCTGTCCCTCACATAGTGAGTGCATAGTAAGCACTATATAGAAAGTACTGGTTGCTTCATTTCTTTTCTGTCCCAGTTGAGGCAGCAGAAGAACTCTTCAGATTACGTTGTTAAGTACTCATATAGTCATAGTACCAAAAATGCTTTTAATATAAATGATTGCTGCAAAATTATCAATTAGATTATAAGGATTTTATCTATCAGTCATAATACTTCTTTAGAAAGAATGAAAAGAAGCAAGAAAAAACCTAGGGCTAGGGTACATATATTTTAAGTATTAATTCAAACAACATCGCCTCAACAAAGTACTAGTTTTTCTGCATGGGCCATCCATAAATGGTAGCTATTATTGTATGCCCACAACATCCTTCACGTTTCTCTAACAACATTCCCTTGTATTGTCTTCTGGCTTCATTAATTATCTGGCTTCATTCCTTCCCTTTTACCCCAAACTGTGAGTTCCTTGATGTCAGGGAACCCTGGAATCTACAGAGACTAACACAGGGATCAATGAATAAATGCTCATTGAGTGAATAAATGAAATATACCACATGGTACAACAT
This sequence comes from Graphiurus murinus, assembly GCA_004027655.1. Lineage (NCBI taxonomy): Eukaryota > Metazoa > Chordata > Mammalia > Rodentia > Gliridae > Graphiurus > Graphiurus murinus. The sequence continues at coordinate 65,593 of PVLC010005885.1, read as the reverse complement.
GAATAAACCTTGAGACTATTATGCCAAGTGAAATAAGCCAGTCACAAAAAGACATACACTGCATGACTGCATGTTTACAAGGTACCTAAAGTAGCCAAACTCATAGAGACAGAAAGCAGAATGCTGCTGGTTGCCAAGGGGTAGGGGGCAGAGTGGAATGGGGAGTTGCTTAATGGGTATGGAGCTTCAGCTTTGCAAGACGAGAAAGTTCTAGAGCTCTTTTGTGTGATGATGGGAATCTAGTTAATAGTATGACTAGATGTTTAATAATGGTTAAGGTGGTAGATTTTATGTTATGTGTTTTTCTACCATGAATAAGAATAATACTAATAAAGCTGGGCACAGTGGCGCATGCTTGTAATCCCAGTACTTGGGAGGCTGAGACAGGAGGATTGCAGGTTTGTGGCCAGCCTCAGCAACTTAGTGATACCCTGTTTCAAAATAAAAACTAAAAATAGGACTTGGGGAGTAGCTTGGAGGTGGGATGTGCCCCTGGGTTCTATCCCCAGTACCACAAAACAGCTGCTGCTGCTGCTGCTGCTGCTGCTGCTGCTGCATCTCAAATAGATACTATCATCAGTGTGTGTTTACACACTGCTCTGAGCCCGTAAGCGTTTAATAAGTGTTTCTCACACGGATGGTGAAAGAAACAGGAGTACATTTTCCCTTCTGATTTATGTCACCTAAAACTAAAGACACATAAAAACTATAAACTTTTAGAGCAAATGTTATAATAATTTATAATTGCTGAAACATATTTATTGGTTAATACAGGTGTCAATTATTTGGGTATTAATGAAATAGACATAATTTTTACCTTTTCTTTTATTATGTTACATGCTCGCACACATTTATAATAATGTTACATGGGATGTGGTTTGTGGGATATGATTTACACCTTTGTAAAAAAAAAAATAGGTAAAGAAAAGCTGGAATTAAAACAGAAGAAAAACTCAGCATCAAAAACAATTGACCTTTTTCCCCAGAGAAAGAAAAATCAAAGCTAAAATAGCCTTCCAAATGCCTACTTCCCATCCACCTGTAATAAGGTTTTTCACATAACTTAATATATGCAGGACAACTTTCCCCAAACTGCATACTACTTCCTCTGTTGTGTTTTCAGCAATTTTGATTTAGTGTCACACCCAAAAAAGGGCGCACCTCTTTAACCCTTTCAACTCTTGAATCAAACACACCCTTGTTCAATGCACTGTTCACATGCACAGTCAGTACCTGTCCTTCAGCTGGCTCATAGAGCTCCTGGGAAGGTGAGCTGGCGGGAGTTTAACACGGAGACTGAAAGGAGCAGGACCAGGCCAGGCTGTTTTGAGAAGAAGATTGGTACTGGTAATGTGGGCAGAGCTGCGTTTGATGTCCTATAGTATCTCGGTGTATCTGTAGAAAGCAAAAAGAAGCAACAACATGGTAAGACAAGAACCCAAGTTTTGTTACCTCTTCATTGCCTAAGACTTTGTTTTGAACTTACATAGTAGTACTATTATTAATAACATCAAGTAACTTCACAATGTATTTATTGTCTACATCTGGCACACTCTTTGTGCTTAAAAATCTTGAGCAATTTTAATAGAAGGGATATAGTCGGAGTCTGTGCCCCCTGAGAGACTTTGGCTTGCAGTGGAAATGAGATTGCCCAGGATGTGATCTGGGCTGTCTGCTGGCTCTGGGTTCCCTAAAACATTGCAGGTGATCATTAGCGAGCTCCTCTTGTTGAATCCATGTGAACTAGTTCCATCAGCCATTCTAACAATGTCTGTTTTATAGAGCAGTTGCTGAGTATACTATAAAGAGCTCAGTCCTTTTTTCCCCTTTGAATTAAAAACAGCTTCCCTCCCCACCCTTCTTTCAAATTTCCAAGGCAGACTGATATCCAGCTCCTGGAGGGAGGGGAGGCAGCTCTAGCGGGGAAATACTGTTTTGAGATGAAGGATTGATTTTCATTTTTCTTCGTGGTAGGAGAAGCTGGAACTCTCTATTACACACTCTTTTAAAATGCAGGTTATCTTTCAAATGTGTTCTCCCGTGGGTGTTGGCCGCCTGTTGCTCTCACCGCGGCCGCATAACGAGTTATTATGTATTGCACAGACTTTCCCCAAACAAGATTTATTAGGGCATAGCCGTTTATGGGACCAACTCAGCTTCTTACAACCCTATCATTCCAGAAGTGCTGGGGATTAAAATAAGTTAAGAGAAAAAAAGCAATCTTGTAAACTTTTAAGAAAAAGAAGTTTAGTGAGCCCTTATTAAACGTCGCTTCACTGGTTTGATCATAGAGGGCATTACTGCCTTCAGTTTCTCTGTTAAAACTTTAATACTGAACACTTTCCCCATCATTTGGGATTTAAGACACAATGGCTTAGTAACTGCACTGATGAATGATCTTTATATTAAGGTGCAGGCTCTTAATCTTCCCCTAGAAATCTTAATAGAATTAGTATCATGTTTTTTAAAAAAAAAAGCCTTTTTAAAATTATTTGCCAAATTAAAAAAATTAAACATCTAGGTTTAAGAGTTTGAACTCTGAATCTCCAAAAGCATTTTAAGATTAATAAGTGAAATGTCTGATGTTTTAGTCTACCAACTTATCAGTGTCTAATTGGCAATATCTAGAAATGTACTAAGCAGGTGGCTTTAACTGTGGCAGGTGACCACAAGGAGAGAAGCTTGGGGTAGAGTGGGGAGAGCGGCAAGAGGAGGGGCCAGATTGGTCATTCTGAAGGTTGTTTCTCCCTTGAGTTTCTCTGTGATATGAGATAAAAGTACGTGGTATTCATACCTATGCTGCAGGTATTAATAGCATAGTGGCTAGTGAGAACGACATCTGAATTTTAATTTGAAATGTTGAAATGGGCAGAGCCTGCTGCCTGTGTCTCCAGGCGTAATGAGTTCTGGGGCAGTGCAAGAAATCCTGGGTGTGCAGGCTTGTCTACCTCAAGCCTGTACAGGAGTGGGGTTTGTAAAATGCAGTCCAACCGCACAAGCTGAGGCAGAGAGCAGGCCTCCGAGCTCGCACTGCTGCCAGGAATGGAGTGGTGAGAGGTGATGAAATGTTTTACTTTTCAAAACTGAAGGAGCAGCAGATTTCTCACAGTCTCCCATTCCCAATGCACACGCCCTGCTGACCTCTGCCACCTGCGCCCCCGTCCTACCTGTCCCAAGACAATCTCATGGTGGGAGCAAAGAGTAAAAACTAATTCTGTAGGAGGGGAGAGCAAGCCGATCGTCCTGAGGGGAGACAGGAAATAAATGGGAAGGGCAGGAGATCCAGAGAGTGGAAAAGATACTAGGTGTTGGATGAAAACCCTTACAAGGATCCCTCCCTGTCCCCACCCTTCGGGATTAAACCCAGGGCATTCTACCTCGGAGCTACACCCTAGCCCTTTTTTAAAATTTTGAAACAAGGTCTCACTAAGTTGCTGAGGCTGGCCTTGAACCTACAATCCTCCCTTACAAGGATCATTTTATAGACCCCAATCAGTTAGTGTGCATTTCTCCCCAGTTTGGTAGTTGCAGGGAGGTTCTTGAGGTTCTGCTGGAGCTGCCCCTCATGGCTCAGGGTCTATTCTCCCTCCTTATACCTGCTCCTCTCCTTCCTGCCCACCTTCCTGCCTTCTTGTCCAGAGGTTTTGCTTCTCCGCTCTCCCTGTGTCTACCTCTTTTTTTCCCTCTTCATGTTTAAGTGTGTGAGAGAAAGAGAGACAGAGACAGACAAGAAAGAGAGGGAGGGAGAGAGGAAGAGAGAGAATGGGTGTTAAATTTAGCCAAAAGGAACAGGGCAGGAACTGGAAGAAGAGAGACGGCATAAATATTACTAGGCCTCTTTGAGTCCCGCCAGCTATGTGTGACTGTGGGTGAGTCACTTTGCACACTGCAGTTTTCTCACAGGCGAAATGAGGATGACAGTCACCCCCTCTCAGGACTGTTATGAGATACCTGGCACATGGTAGGTTCTTGAGAAATGTTAGCTGAAATAAAGCACAAGTGAGAAAAAATGAAAGGCCAATAATTATATAAAATATGTCAATGGCTCAAGAAGCCAAAGAAATGCATGTTCCTGAGCTAGGCGTGGTGGCACATGTCTATAACTCCAGCTACTCAGGAGGCTGAGGCAGGAGGACTGTAAGTTGGAGGCCAGCCTGAGCAACTTAGTGAGACCCTGTCTTAAAATAAAAAGGGCTGGGATGTGACTCAGTGGTACAGAGTTCTTGCCTAGCATGTGTGAGACCCTGGAGTCAGTCCTCAATTCCACTATTAAAAAAGAAAGAAAGAAAAAAAAGCAGAGAGAGAATAAATTCATGTTGTGAAGAATAATTCATATCCAAAAAGCATATAAAATATAAATATAAGTATAGCACATAAAGAATAATTATAAAGCAAGTATCAATCTGACTACACTAGTCAAGAAACAGGATATTGATGCCCCCTCCTAAGTCCCCTGTGGGTCTCTCTGGTCACTTTCCCTCTTGCCACCAAAGCCAGGGCTGGGGTAAGGGGAGGGAGGCATTTGCCTCAAACACAAAATTTAAGGTGGTACCAAAAACTCAGTAATCAATATATATAATATTTTAATGCAACTTTTTAAAAAGGAAGTTAATGAGAAAAAGGCATGATGACCAGCATTGGCAACTTAGCAAGATTCTCAGCAACCTAGTGAGACCCTGTTTCAAAATTAAAAATAAAATAAAATAGGGCTAGGGGTATAGCTTGGAGGTAGAATGCCCCTGAGTTCAGTCCCCAGTACCGCAAAAGCAAAAACAAGTGACATGTGCAGAGCCTCCCAGTAGAACCATGATGGGAAACAAGCTTCTAAGACATGGTCCTGGGAACGATCCAGAGCCACACTACAGCTGCTTCCCTTTCCATTCCCAGCTCCTCCCCAGAGACTAGGTTAGATATTTCCAGACATCTCATTGGATCCTTAAAACAATCCAGAGGACAAGCATTTCAGAAGGTGTTTGAGTTGGGGGTGGGGATTCGGGGATTATTTGAGAAGACTAAGGCTAGAGACAGAAAATTGCTATACACTGTTGTCTGGTGGGAGAGAAAAGGACTTCTCAAGAATATGGTTGACATTTGTTTCTTTGATAAGTAAAAATGTATGGAGTTCTCATTGGCACCAAGCACTGAGAGAGAGTTGGGGACGCAAAGATGAACAGGATGACATTCTTGTCTTCGTGACACATTCTGTAAGGAAAGACAATAAAGAAGTGCTGTATATAAATAAACATGTAGGCTGGGCGTGGTGGCGCATGCTTGTGATCTCAGCATTTGGGAGGCTGAGACCCGAGGATCCGGGTTCGCGGCCATCCCCAGTACCTCAGCTACCTAGTGAGGCACTCCGCAACTTAGTGAGATCCTGTTTCAAAATAAAGAATAAAAAATAGGGCTGGGGGTATAGCTCGAAGGTAGAATGCCCCTGGGTTCCATCCCTAGTACCGTAAAATAAATAAATAAACATGCAATAGATTCTGGGTAATGATGAGTCCTATGAAGAAAAAGAAAGGAGGATAGGCTAGAGAAAGTTTGGATGCTAGCCGAGCGTGGTGGCGCACACTGGGAATCCCAGTACTTGGGAGGCTGAGACAGGAGGATAACAGGTTGGAGGATAGCTTCAGCAACTTAGCAAGACCCTGTTTGAGAATAAAATCTTTAAAAAGGGGTGGTGGTGGCTAGAGGTGTATCTCAGAGGTAGAATGCCCCTGAGTTCATCCCCAGTACCTCCCCTCACCCCCACAATGAGGATCCCGTTTTAAACCAGATGTAGTGATGCCTGCCCATAATCCCAGTACTTGGGAGACTGAGACAGGAGGGAAGGTTTGAGGCCAGCCTCAGCAATTTAGTGAGTACTTAGCAACTTAGTGAAATCCTGTTTCAAATTAAAAACTCAAAAAAGGGGGGGAGGGCTGGGAGTGTAGCTCAGAGATAGAATGTCCCTGGGTTCAAGCCCCAGTAACATACACACACACAAAAGGTGAGGATCCTATTTTACACAGGAGTGCTAAAGGTGTTCACGCTACATAGTCACATGTCTTCTAACATGATCTATAAAATGTTTTAAGTTAGCAAAAGAGTGGGCTTCTGTTTGTTTTCTTTATTCTAGCCATGACATATTAAACATGAGTGTTCATAAACAATGATATGCCTCACTCTACACACACATGAATTCTTTTAGAAACTGCAGCTACTATTTTTGTCTCCATTTCATCAACTAATCAGGGGTGTGTGTGTGGTGCTAGGGATTGAACCCAGGGGCATTCTACCTCTGAGCTACACTCCCAGCCCTATTTTTATTTTTCATTTGGAAACCGAGTCTCACTAAGTTGCTGAGGGCCTTGCTAAGTTGTGAGGCTGGCTGTGAACCTGCAATCCTTCTGTCTCAACCTCCCAAGTACTGAAATTACAGGTATGTGCCACCATGCCAGGCTGATCAGGATCTCAAGTTATTTACTTAGTGTCTGTAACTCTAACAAAAATCAGCAAAATATCAGACTGTCAGCAAAACATCAGCAAAATATCAGCTAGCCATCACTGTCATAGAACATCATGTACTTTGCAAAGTGTGTCCACGTTTCATTTTATGTCAATTTCTCAATACCCTGTATGACAGATTAGGAAATATTTTAGCTTTTTTTTTTTTTTTTTTTTTTTGCTTGTGATACTGGTATTAAACCAATACAGGCTCTACCACTGAGCTTCATCCCCAGCCCTTCTTATTTTATTTTGAGTCAGAGTCTCACTAAGTTGCCCAGCTGGCCCTGAATGTGTGATCATCCTGGCTCAGCCTCCTACGTCACTGAGATTATAGACACACACCCCTATGCCTGGCCCAGATATAGGATTTTTTGAAAAAGGATAAATGACTCGATCCCTGTTTATTAGTATTCCCAAGATCTCCTTGTGATAACATGCATTCTGCTTCTTAATTTGAAAAGTATTTCTGGGAAGCCAATTCCTACTAGTAATTACAGAAAATGAGGAAATTTCTGGGCAGCATATTTTAATTGGAAAGATGAAAATGATCACATTTTCTTGAAACAAATCTGCTATTTTCTGCTGCACTTTTTTTATTTTTTCTTATATGTAGCTTTATTGGTGCAATGTAGTTATATGTTATAGTGAAATTCAAAGTGATACATTCATACACGTGCACATCATTTGATGTGTTTTCCTCTGCATCCCGTCTCGTTCTGCCCTCTCCTGCATACAGTGACACTGGCAATGATACCTTCAAATTTGGACATAGCATAATTTGAACTATTCCCTTCCACAGCCTCATTTTTCCCTTCTCACCTCCCACCCCCGTCCCCTTCCACTATTCTACTGGTCTCTCTCCTCGTTTAACTGAAGACCCTTTTGCTTCCTATTTTCTCCCTAGCTTCCACATATGAGAGAAAACATGTGACCCTTGACTTTCTGAGGCTGGCTGATCTCACTTAGCATAGTATCTTCTAGTTCCATCCATTTCCCTGCAAATGGCATAATTTAATTCTTTATGGCTGAGTAAAATTCCATTGTGTGTACATACCACATTTTCTTTATCCATTCATCTACTGACAGATACCTAGGGTTGGTTCCATAATTTGGCTGTTGTGAATTATGTTGCTATAAACACGGATATGAATATATCACTATACTATTCTAACTTTAATTCTTTTGGAAAGATATGAGGAGTGGTATGACTGGTTCCATTCCTCATCTCTTGAGGAATCTCCCTAGGGTTTGTGCTAATCTACACTCCCGATAATAGTCTGCTGCACTTTTAAGTGTGGTTAAGCTGATCTTAAGTTAGGAGGTCTCTAGGTTACTAGCCATCTCAGAAGCAGCCTAGAGGCTGAGGTCATAATGCTGTGTTGGAGAGTCTTGTCCATTCCTCTTTACAGAGCTGCCTCCTCCATGTTCCCTCTCTCTTTCTGGTCTCAGTGAAGTCCCAGTGTGCCAGCCAGACTGCTACCCATGCCTTGTGGTTGGGCAGGCAGCCGATCTTAGTCTCTTCCTGGCTCCTCCACCTCTTCTCCCCAACCTATTCCTGGTCTCCCTCATCCTATCATTTATATATGGATCACCTAACTGAACATCAGTCCTTGGTGCCTTAGTACTTGAATTATGAGACTCGCTGGTGATTTAATAGTATTTCAAAGTAATTATTCTTGATCTTCAACATGAATTATTGTGCAAATCATCCTTTTAAAATTGAATAGAGGACATGCTGTTTTGGTTCTGAGTCAATAGAAAAGGAAATAATTTGACTACTTTACAATGAGCCCATTTCCATTTTCCAGTTTGGCTAAACTTTAATTAGAAACTCACAAGTCGGTCATTTAATTATTTTAATAGGTATGTGTACATAACCAGGAGATGATAGAATAAGAAATACTTTTACTATAAATTTCAAATTCCTCTATCTCCTTTTAGTTACATATTGTGCATAAGAAAACTATGTATCACATTAGGATTATACAGCTCAACTATAAAGTAAGTTAATTCAGCCTGACAGTTATCTTTTGTGAGAAGAAAAAAATGTTAGGGAGACTGTTGCGTTTACACACAGAGAGCCATTCTGGGTTATTAGTTACTCATGAATAGGCACACAGGTAGTGTGGGTCAGGTCCTAGCCCTGGAAGCACATAGCACAGGAACTTGGAAAATTGGGGAATGTGATAAAGAGCTGTTTACAAAATGTGGGCAAAGCTTTAAGGAAACCAAGGTGGCTAACCAAAGCTTAAGTTTCAGGGCTTTTCACTCCCATGGGCTCTGACCAGGCCCTGTGCTTAAGTCTAGATTCCAGAATTTTTGTGCTCTCTTTCTAAACAATAACAACAAAACTCTCAAAGTTATATATGCTCCATCTCCACAGAATCTAGCTATATCCTAAGCCAGATTTTTAGAGACTAGTGACACACTTCCCAGCTGGCACCTGTTGAGACCCTTTCTCATCGCAGGCCTGAAGGGGACAGAGGAGGCAGCCCAGGGTGGAGCCTGACCAGGAGAGCAGGAGACAGGGACACACTCCAGCCCCTCCCGCAGATCTCCTGCCCTTGCTCCCACTGGTGGAACCTCACAAAACCAAAGGCCAGGGGTCAGCATCTATATTCCATCGTGGATGAGGTCCTGGCAGACAGACAAGGTACAGAAAGGTGAGCCAGCAGAAATACCCAGCATGCACTGCTGACCTGGCTACTGAGTTCCAAAGCAGACTCTACCATAGGAGAGGGCTCCCCTGCTGTTTATTCCATCACATCTACTGCATGGCCAGGCCTAGCAAGAAAAGCACTGCAGAGGTACAGTGTGCTCTGCAACCAGTGCAGGCACACAAGTGCTCCACACATCACATTGTTCTAGTATTGTTTTTCTTTTTCTTTTCATTTCCTTTCTTTCTTTCTTCCTTCCTTCCTTCCTTCTTCCCTCCCTCCTTCCCTTCCTCCCTCCCTTCTTTCCTTCATTCCAAATAAACCCAGAGGCATTCTATCTCCAAGCCGTATTCCCTTTTTTAAATTTTGAAACAGGGTCTCACTAAATTGCTGAGTCTCGCTCGCTAAGTTGCTGAGGCTGGTCTCAAACCTGCAATCCTCCTGTCTCAGCCTCTTAAGTATTGGTATTACAGGCTTGTGCCACCATGCCCAGCTAAGTATTGCTTTTCTATGGAAAAAATTACTGAGCTAACTTTTAGAAAGCTTTCCTTGTGTCTAGAGAAAATTACTTAAACTCCTTGGGACATATTTTGCCTCTGTAAGGCAAGGAGAAACTTCAGGCACAACTTAGATGCCTAATAATTATTAGTGGAAGAAGTAAATTCAAATACTCCATGGTTTATCTTTTATCTTTCTTTCTGATTGATCAAGTGTCAGTGACTTTAAACAATTAGGTTTCACTCTGTCTCTATAAATAAGTGACCAGAAGACAATTCTTTTCTGAAACTGGGGGTTCCAGGAAAACTCTTTAGAATAATGAAATTCGAACTCTTTTCATAAATGATGGCTTTCATATTCAATAGTGTTTCTTTTAGGAAACCATTAAACCTGAAGGTTAAAAGAAAAAGGTTTGTCCCCATTCTCTCATCCATTGTTATACCTTTCATTTGACATAAGGGGATGGAATTGTTGTGTTTTCTTGAAGTGACAGCATTAGAGAAAAAAAGGAAAAAAACGTATTGAGGTATAGAAAAGTATGTGTCCTATAATGCTGAACAGAGAAGAGTTAGATTTTTGAGTGTGTGTGTGTGTGTGTGTGTGTGTGTGTGTGTGTGTAAGAGAGAGAGAGAGAGAGAGAGAGAGAGAGAGAGAGAGAGAGAGAGAGTGTCAGGCAGGCACTGGGGGCTGAACCCAGGGACATACTCCTGATATATAGCCCAGCTGTTTAAATTTTAATTTTGAAACAGGTTTTTGCTAAGTTGCTGAGGACCCTGCTAAATTGCTGAAGCTAGCCTTGAACCTTCGATCCTTCTGTTTTAGCTTTCCAAGTACTGGGATTGCGGTCATGTGCCACTACTCTGAGAAGAGATTTTTAAAAAGGAAAGATTGTGAACAGCAGAGATGGGGTGGGCACTGGAGGGGGACAAACGTGAGAAAGAGCAGAGGGACAAGCAAGTATTCCACCTGGGAGCCCGGGAGGAGAGATGATGGAGGCCAGAAAGGCTCAGAAGGTCTGTGGTCCTGGTCACACCATATGAAATTAGACCATAGATCAAAAAAGGTCACATGTAGCAGCTTCATATGTTTTTTCATAAGAGGCCTGGTTACTACTGACCAGTGTCACAGTCTGCGGTCTTAGTGCGACCTTGTCTTCACTCATTGTAGTGCCCTGGAAGAAATTACTGTTACAGCACAAATGTAATAGCAGAGATTCTTAGTTCTGTCTCCAGAGTCATGAAGAGGTAGATAAGTATAGTTCCAGCTACTTGGGAGGCTGAGGCAGGAGGATGGCTTGAGCCCAGGAGTTAGAGGTCAGCCTGGGCAACATAGTGAGACCCCATGAAAGGGAGAAAGAAAGGGGGGGGGAGAAGAGAAGAGAAGGGAAGGAAGGAGGGCAGGCTAAACTATATTTAGTATATTCTGAGATAGGGAACCAGATAGTATATAGTAGAAAATTATTTATTTAAAAAGTTAATATGAAAAGTTTAATAGATTAAGGCTTATGTGATAGTTCATTTCTTCTTTGTACTGTGTATGTATGTTAGCACAAGCAGTATCACAAAGGAAAAGACAAAATGGAGAGGTGGGGAAGATAGTTCATTTTAAATGTCTATTCCAAATCTAGGTCTGTGGTATCAATAACTCATTTTGTATCCTCCCTTAAATTCAACTTAATCTCTCAGCCACTGCTGATACTGAGATGATATTCAACTGAACACTTATCATGGGAAAATGTAATTTTTAATTTAATTCTAGAAGTCTTATAAGAGCCAGGTTTCTCATGAAAACCTTTTTTGCTTATTATGTTTCTCTTTTCTCCTATCATAATTCCACCCCAAGTTTTCTATCCATCTTTGAACTATTTCTCTTTTTTTCCCCCACCCCATCACTCTCCATCTTTGTTCCTTTGTTAGCTGTTACATGGCTTTAAAATTTCTAACCCTTATTTTTGCTTGAATAAATAAATCAATGAATGAATGAATTTTTATTTTTTGCAAGTACTAGAGTTAGAACCCAGGGCCTCACATATGCTAGGTAAGCACTGTACTACTGGGCTACACCCTCGGCCCCTGTTTATACTTTCAAAAGTTGAAAAGTAAAGTAGTTGAAATTCTCATGGCCAATTGCATCGTTCGGAATAATATCCCTTTTCAATCCTCATCATGGCTAAATTGAAGTTAAGAGCTAAGGTATCTTTTAGAAATCAACAATGTAAATCAACAAAGTGAGCTCTTAGAGAGTCACAAGTGTTTTCAAAAAGGAGTTCTTTTTGTACATTGATGACCACATTCTAGAAGGATGCACAGGTGAGAACATGTATACAGATCTCGATCTGTTTTCTCGAGTCAGAGTTGGGTGGGAGCCAGAGTTTGTGCACCAGCAACTGCATGGAGGTACAGATCTTCACATGGGCAGAGGGAAGCTGCAGACTCTTGACCCTACGAAGTCTAGGGCAGAAATGACTTTCATTCTGTTTTGTGTGGATCTGTGTTTCTAGTTATATTCATGAATGTTGATAACTTCCTGAAAAGGAAGAGAGATGCTTCTAATTCTTTAATAGCAGCAAATACTTGATGTCTACCACGAGCTGTTGAGAAGCCAACAGGATATTTTTCCTGTTGTCAAGGGGCTTTCATTCTACCAGGGAATAAAAAGGGTAGAAACATATGAAAGATTTGTTTTTAAACATTTTGTTAGTTATATTTTCAAGCAATATGCCCAACATGTTTTTTCTTCAACCTCCAAATATGATTTTAGTTGGAGTACTTCTAAACTTAAAGTAATGGCTCCAATTGGTAATAAAAAAATCTCAAAAATATGCAATAAATATGATTTTTCCTTTATGTCTAGACATTCAGAACATACTTCAGTATATTAACAACTCATCCTGTGTGCCCTGGCCTTTAGTTCCCCATTAATAAAAAATTATAAATTATATATAACAGTACAAGGTAATGTTTATTAAGTGTCACCTGCTGATAGTGTTGCCACACCCAAAAGATTGAGATCCATGGAATGGCAATGCAGCCAGTGCTGCGTGGGCCTCTACACACTGCTAGAGTAAGAATTTGCCATGTGTCTCAGTCAATATTCTCACTGCTGTAATCTCAAACAACTGACCAAAAAACTAGAGGAAAGAAAATTTATTTGCTCACATACTTTGGAGATTTCAGGGTTCAGTCCATGTCAGGCCAGGTCTGTGGAGCTCAGGGGATGGCAGTGGGAAGCAGAGAGGAGAGAGCAAGGGCTCTGCTATCATATTATGGAGGCCGAAAGCAAGAGAGAGAGCAAAGTAAGGGGATCCAAAGACCCAAGCACAGTACCTAAGGCCACAACCCCAGGGGCCCACCTTCTCCAGCCACACCCCACCTATCTAGGTTACCACCCAGTGAATCCATTACAATGGATTTATCCATTGCTGAAATTACAGCCCTCATGACTTAATTATATCAACTCTAAACATTGAGGCATAAGTTCTTCAGGGGACATTCTATATCTAACCATAACGCTGTGAATACTTACAATGTCCCTTAATGAGCCACAATTACTGTTAGCCAATAACACTCTAGAATGGGTCCCAGCACACAGATCATGAACCATTTTTAAAACAGTTCTATTGCAGATTGCTCCCGTCTCAGTAGGCCATGGATGATGGGAGAATGGGAGGTGTGCATGCTGCCAAGTGAGGTGGATAGAAGGCATATGGTAAAAAGTTAACTACAGAGGAAGTCACAGGACTGCATGGGCTCTAAAAACCTTCAGCCTGAGAAGAGCCAGGGTTGGGATAGTCAGTGTGAGATAATGTGAAGCAGCCTGATGGCCTTTTGCAAAACATTCCCCTTCCTAACAGATTACCATCAAGGCTGAGGGACAAGGCACTGGGTCTGTGTCCTCTCATTCCAGGTTCAAGACTCCAGACCCAAGAGCTCCTAACCAAAGAGGGTGCCTGCTAATACTCTGTGGCAACCCTCAGGCCATCTGGCTTTTTGTTCTCCCTCTGCTATACTTCCTCCATGAACACTGGAAAGAAACAATCTCTGGCTGAAAAGAAATGTGTAACCTATTTAGGAAGGGGTATTCCCAAAAGATGTCATTAAAGACTTAGGAGGAATGGGGCATTGTGAGCCTGCTCAGATGATCCTGTTCAGAGAAATGCTCCTGGAGGCCAGGGACCTGGTCGATTGGGAGAAGACTGCATTCCTCTGTAAAGGAGAGTCTGTCCTTTAGAATGACTTGAGGACTGGCCCCCTCCATTAAGAACTGAGAAATGAGCAGTGGCACGTGCTTTAATCCCAGTAGTTGAGAGGCTGAGACGGGAGGATAGCAGGTTCACCACCAGCCTCAGCAATTTAGTGAGGCCCTCAGCAGTTTAGTGAAACCCTGTTTCAGAATAAAAAATAAAATAGGGCTGAGGTGTAGCTCAGAGCTAGAATGCCACTGGGTTCAATCTCCAGTAACACACACACACACACACACACACACACACACACACACACACCCTTGTGAAATGTACCCTCAATCCAGACAGACTATGCCACACACTGTATTTCTTTTTCTTTTTTTTTTTTTTTGTACTTGGGATTGAACTCAGGGGCATTCTACCTCCGAGCTATACCCTCAGCCCTATTTTTTATTCTTTATTTTGAAACAGGGTCTCACTAAGTTGTGGAGGGCCTCACTAGGTAGCTGAGGCTGGCCGTGAATCCCAGATCCTTAGGTCTCAGCCTCCCAAATGCTGGGATTACAAGTGTGCACCACCACACCTGGCTTAAAAGCTTTATTTTAAAAAGCAACTTTATGACCATATAATTTACATTGAACATATTATAGTATACCCCCCCCACACACACACCTTTCTTTGTGATACTAGGATTGAACCCAGGGCCACGTACATGATAGGAAAGCATTCTACCACTGAGCTACATTCCCACTCCCCTTAAAAAAAAAAAATGTTTATTTCAAGACAGGGTCTTGCTATATATTGGCCAACCTGGCCTTGAACATGTGATTCTGCCTCAGTCTCCCCAGTAACTGGGATTACAGGTGTTCACTGCCACATCTGGCTACCTACTTTTTTTAATGATAGGGTTTTATTTGAGGCAATGACCAAGGATTACAGTGATGAAAGCCACAGTGGGATTCGCTGGCCTCAAGGTACTGATGTGACAATACAGAAAGCACTGCGTGGCGCCCCACGCGATGCTCTCACTCCCCCCTTCAGCAGGCTTCTGGCTCTGTGTCATCAGACGGCTTACAAACTTGTTGTTCTGCCATTTCCTTTCTTTGTTTTATTCTTTTTCTTTTCTCTTTTTTCCTGAGGGAGGCTACTGAAGATTAAACCCAGGGTTATTCTTCCTCTAATTTATACCCCCATCCCTTTTTATTTTTTGAAACAGGGTCTTGCTAAGTTGCTAAGAGAGGCCTCAAACCAGTGATACTACTATCTTAACCTCCCAAGTACTGGGATTACAGGCATGTGCCATCACGCCTGGCTTTGTTTTGCCATTTAAGATGGTCCATTATATGATCTGTTTATCCAGCATGTTTTTTTGTTTTGTTTTTGTTTTAAGAGAAGAGGTCTTACTATGTTGCTTGGGCTGGCCTGGAACTCCTGGACTCAAATGATCCTCCTGCCTCAGCCTCCTGACAGCTGGGATTATAGGCATGCCCTGCTGCACCTGGCCATGTACAGTTTGATTGCCATGGTGGCTCACATCTGTAATCCCAGTACTTGGGAGGCTGAGTCAGGAAGATAGCAGGCTTAAGGCCAGCCTCAGCAACTGAGTGAGACCCTGTTTCAAAGTAAAAAAGGTTGGGAATATAGCCTGGAGGTAGAATACCCCTAGGTTCAACCCCCTATGCCAAAAAAAAAAAAAAAAAGTATATAGTTTGATGAGTTTTGTAAGATATGCACGCATGCATAATCATCACCACACTCAAAATATAGAACATTTCTATGGCCCTCCCCCCCACAAAGTTCCTTTGTGTCTCTTCCCATTCAAAATTCCTCCACCCCAGGCAACCACTGACCTACTTTCTACCATTATATATAAATTTACATTGTTTCAAAGGCATAAATGCAACTATAAAGTATGTTTGCATCTGACTTCTTCCATTTAACATAATGCTTTTGAGATCATTTATGTTGTTACATGTTTCAAAAGGTTTTTTTGTTTGTTTGTTTTGTTTTGTTTTTTATTGCTGAGTGGTATTCTTGCTGTATGGATGTATCAATATTTGCTTATCCATTCACCAGTTGATGGACATTTGAGTTGTTTCTAGTCAGGACTATTATGAATGAGTTGCTAAGAACATGTGTGTATAAACAAACAAAACTAAAATTCTAGGAAATTTAACTGAACAATCAGGTAAGTGATAAATAGGTTGCCTCTCTGGGGCTAGGTAGTAGTCAAATAGTTGATAGCCAAGTTGAGGAGCAAGCAACTATTTTGGGGGTCCTCCATAGAGGGCATGACTGTAATCCCAGTGACTCAGGATACTGAGGCAGGATTGCAAATTTAAGTAGCCAACCTGGGCAACTTAGTGAGACCCTGCCTCAAAATTTAAAAGACTGAGGATAGTTTAGTGGTAGAGCACCACTGGGTTCAATTCCCAGTACCAAAAAATAAGTAAATAAAATAAAGCAACGATACCCAAAAATGGGCATGAAACCTATAGTGAGCAGAGGAAGGACTGCTGATCAGGCATCTTTATAGCATGAGAAAAATGGATTGCAACATCATTGGCAGGACAGAATAATATATCACTTGGTTGTTCTATTTTGACATGGACTAGAATTGAATCAATAGACTCCAACTTATTTTTCCTCAGCTACTTCTTCAGAAGTATCTAATGGCCTGTCCAGGTATTAGAGATAAAGACCTCTATATTCAGAGTCAGAAAGACTTTACGGGCTATGAAGCCTTGGACAAGGAGAAGCAACCTTGGCAAATGGGCATAGAAAGTATCTACCTTCAGGGCTGCTGAGAGAATAAAATGAAAATCTACATGAATCACTTAGCAAGTGTCTGGAGCATAAGGAGGGCTCAGTATGCATTATGATTAAAAATCACATACGACCTTTGACTGGTAGTAAAAAAAATCCAAATGTTTCTTTAGGGTATCAGAATATCAATTTTTTGTTGTTGTTGTTGTTTTTCCTTACATTGCACGGAATTCTTCCTCTATTGTTTATGTAACCACTTTAGAATTGGATCAACTACAATCTGCTTAGGTTTTAGATGCACAACGCTTCAGTCAGCAAAATTCAGAGCATCAGCACCATTAGTGCATCTCCTGGGAGCAGATCTCTAGCTCCAAGACTCCCACTGGTGCTTCTCAGCCTGGGGGAGTTTGTGAGCCAATCTGATTCCCGATCTCTTCCTGAGGAACTCTGACTGGGGTGAAGGGGACAGGCTGGAGCCTATTCTAGGCCCACTTGGGTTTCTGGGTGTTGTCTGCACCTCTGTTCCTCTAAACCCGGCTGCGTGATGGATTCGAAGGAGTTGGAGGATTTGGATTCTGAATCCTGACTTTATTGCTCCCACCAACACACTCTGCTGCAGTGTCAGTGTTGAAGCTTCCTTTCCTCATCCCGACCTTGGGGTAACAGCATTACCTCACTGCGCTGTGGCAGGGTTACAGGATGTTACACTGCCAGGGCGTCTCAATAGATGCTGCTGTTTATAAGATAAAGGGTTCATCGTATCCTCTTTCTCGTTTCCCACCATCTCCAACATCCCCCGGCTGCTTATGAGAGCCAATGTTGTTAAGAAAGTTCATCTTCTTGGAAAGGTGGGGCTCTTTTCCACCTCGCCAGAGCTAGCACGCGGGCTCTGAGTGTAAGAAAGAGATCTTTGTTAAGTGATTGTAAGCGCACCTAAGGACCTGGGTTCAGTGGGGTCGCTTTTCCCCCCGGCTTCGGCTGCTCTCCTAGGAGGCTGGTCTCGCCGCCCTCTTTGCCAACCTCGCCCTCCGCACCTGCCCTCCCTTCCGCTCCGCATAGGTCCCTCCCCCGGGCGGGATGCGCGGACTGGCGGGTGGCTTCCATTGATTTGTTCTGAGCTACTTCCTGACTTCCGGTGCGGAACGTTCCCCGGACCCTGCGGGTCGACTGGGCGGGTCCTTGGGGCTCTGACCCCAGCACACCCGGAGCCCCGCGCTGGGGGTGCGGAGGCGCGCGACCCTCCACCTTGGGGCCCTCGGGGAACAAACTCCCGGGGTGGAGGTGGGGCCCTAGGTGAGCCCGGAAGAGGTGGGGTCGGCGGGCGTTTGAATGCTCGCGCGCTTCTCCCATTGGAGGAGCACGCCCGCCGCTTGCTGAGGGCGGGGCCAGGTGTTGGAGTCCTCCACGCTTTTTCAGTGTTTTAATTTTGCAAGTCTCTGGAACCCAGGTGATTTCGTAAAGTTCTAGAAGACTCCCAGTAGTTGTTTTTTTGTTTTTGTTTTTGTCACACGTGGGTGTTTTGAAATTTCATCTTGATTGAGGAAGGAGTTAAAGAGAAGCCAGCGATAACTGAGAATTGTTTCTTTTTATAATGAAAGGAAATGCTATTCTAAGTAATGCAGTGCCAAAAAAAAAAAAAAAAAAAAAAAAAACTTACGGCGCTCAAGGAAAGTTCAAAAAGTAAAATCAGTTTATTTTGTTGGAAGGAACGTAACAAAGACACAACTTTCTCACTTTCCATTGGAAACTCGATTACCATTTGGCGTGTAGTTTTGTAATATGCTACTAAAGGGGTGCAAAACGGATTCTCATGCTTTCTTTCCGCACCCTCTTTTATTTTCCAGTCCCGAGCACAACCACCTGAAGACAACAGAAGGAAGCCAGTTTTGGGGAAGCTTGGCACTTTATTCACGGCAGGAAGGAAAAGGAGTACCAGAAACGGGTTGGAGAGTCCCACCAGCTCAAATGCCAAGCCAGCCTCTCCCAAAGATGTAACCTCTTCCAAACTCCCGGAGAGAGACAGCGAGAAGACTAGGTCCCAAAGCAGCCAGCACAAGCAAACTGACGCGAGAGAGGCTTCCCCGCAGGAGGCAGAGGGCGGGCGCTCCGAGAGTGCGGTCCAGGCCCCCACCTCGGATGCCGAGCTGTCACCCTGCTCCAGCAGCCGGGCAGCGGACGTGCCGCAGTGCCCTGAAAGTGATTCACCCCAATTACAACCTCTGCAGGTAGAGGGAGAGACTTTCCCAGATGCCACCGCCGCTGCCAAGCAGCTGCATTCCTCACCGCGGAATTCCTCTAGGCAAGAGGACGCAGAGACGCCCGCCCGCAGTCCGGGGGCGGACGCTTTGCCGAGCGCTGGCGGTGAACAGGAGGCAGCCCCAGGTGCGAGGGGTGTGCAGGAGTCGCCCACCCGGGAGCGCTCCGCGGGAGGACGGGGCGAGACCCCTGACCCAGACCCCCGTGTGGGTGCTGGGGAAAGTCCTCTGCAGCCCCTAGACGCCTGCACCCAGCCCCCCGAGGACGCATCTGCTCCGCCAGGTGACCCTCCGGCGGAGCGCGCAGAGGCCAGCGGGGTAGCCCAGCACGGAGTGTGCCATCCCCGGCCGGGCGAGCGCGCCCATTCCTCCAAAGTATTAACTTTGGACATCTACTTGAGCAAGACTGAGGTGGCGCAGGTGGAAGAGCCGGTGGTGATCACTCCCGGGGCAGAAGATTGCGGCGACTCGGACGACATGGAGAAGAGATCCAGCGGCCGCAGGTCGGGCCGGCGGAGGAAGTCGCAGAAATCCACCGACTCCCCGGGCGCCGACGCCCCGGCACTGCCCGAGAGCGCGGCGAAGGACGACGCGGTGTTCGACGACGAGGTGGCGCCAAACGCGGCCACCGAGAACCTCTCCGCGGAAAAGAAAGTGAAATCTCCGCGGGCGGCCCTCGATGGGGGCGTTGCCTCCGCGGCGGGCTCGGAGTCCAAGCCCAGCCCCGGCCCCAAAGGCCAGCTCCGAGGGGAATCGGAGCGCAGCAAGCAGCCGCTCCCGACCTCGTCCCCCACCAAGAGGAAGGGCCGGAGCCGCGCCCCGGAGGCCGTGCCCAGCGCCCCCGCCAGCGGCCCGCGGGCTCCCGCCAAGGAGTCCCCACCCAAGAGGGCGCCGGCGCCCGACCCGGGCCCGGGAGCCAAGAGCGCGGCGGCCGACGGCGCGGAGGAGGCGGCCCGGGTCACCCCGCGGGAGCTCACGGTGAAGAGCAGCTCGCTGCTGCCAGAGATCCGGCCGGAGCACAAAAGGGGCCCGCTCCCCAACCACTTCGACGGCCGGGCAGAGGGAGGCCGGAGCAGGGAGCTGGGCAGAGCGCCCGGAGCTTTGGATGCCGACGGCTTGAAGCCCAGGAACCATTTAGGTGTGGGCAGGTCGACGGTGACCACTAAAGTGACCCTGTAAGTAGCTGCGGAATTGGCCCCGACCGAATTGCCGTCCGCAGACGTGCTGCGGGGGGCGCTCTGAGACGCTCAGGGTCTTTGCACTGAATTTTTTTTTCCTATGTTGAACTTCAGAGAGCGAAGGACCTGGTTTACACAGTTAGGTTTAAGAAGATGGCACATTTGATAGCCTCGTCAGTTAGTTCCAATTTTAATGTTAGATCTGTTAGATGAATGTAAAAAAAAAAAAAAAAAGGATATCCCTTAAGGCTCAATGTGTGCTTATATAGTAGAGATAAGATTTTATGGTTTGGCGTGAGCTAATTATAGTTTTTATTCAAAATGTATACAGTATACCAGTAAGATGTCCTTAAATCTCACACAGAGCAAACACTAATATATTCAGTATGACCCAGTAGCTGTGACATAGGTCCTATCACTATAGAACTTAGCATTGTTGTGCTAAAGTTTAAAAAAAAAAAAAATCCCTAAGAGAAGTATCTCGGTTGCTTCTTCCTATCTGTGATGTTAGGGAGCCTGCTGATGTTTTTGCCCCCAGGCTGAAAATTAGTTTACTGTTACCGAAATAGAGAAAGATGAGTGTTCCTACTGGAAAATAATTTGCTAAGTGAAAGAGCACCAAACAGCAGACGGTAACTAAGTGCTGTTACGTTTATTGATTTCACAAATATTTGTTGAGTACCTTCTGTGCATGGCATTGTTCTAGGTACTATGCGGAAAAAGCCCGTATGACTATGATTCAGCATGCTGTTCTTGAAACGTTTATGGCCCCTTGTGGCATGCGAGAGGCACACAAATCAAATAAAGATGAGTTGGTACCTGATTACACTGCCAAGTAGATGTTACCATTGCAGAGGCTGGGAAAGTGCAAGGGAGGAAGAATCACTGTTGGATTTTTGGAGGAACTGAGGCTTGTGCCATGAGGATGAATGTGATTTGCATAGGTAGGCAGGACTGGGAGGGCACAATAAAACCGAAGGTCCTTCCTTCCCACACTCCCCCACTTAGCACAGGTGAATGTGCTCAAGTTTTTCCTGCATTCACACATGTGTTAAGGGAGCCTGGTATGTTCACATTATCATTCTTAAGTGGTTTCTCATTCTGTTTGATTTCTTGGAGAAGTGAGCTTTGGAGTAGGAGGTCAGGTAAATACTTAAGGAAAATGTGTTCTCTGAGTGGTGTGAGCTAGGTCCCCAGCTGCCAACCTGTGGTATAGTCAGCTATTTATTCTGTAATGGTAAGCATTAGAATAACCTGTGGAAGTGATGCTAATTATTTGCAGACCATCAGTGGGAGCCCAACGCTGACACCTAGGGAGTGTGAGCTTAGAGAAGCCATGCGGTGTGTCCCCATTAAGGACGCTCTGCCTGTCTTCCAATCAGAAGGCAGCAGTGGAAAAACCAGAAATGTTACACTAAGGCACAGAGTAAACAAACAGCAGGAAGCCGATCTTACAATGAGACTCTTCATGTGCTGCTTCTTAATTGAGCTAAAACAAATGTCTTTTGCTGAGTACTGATTACTTTCCACCTAAATTTTTTTTTAACCACTCAGTTTACTTGATTTTGTTTTGCACAGGGCCTTGCACATGGTGAATTGGCAAACTATTGAAATGGAAAATTAATAATTCTTTCTAGTCTTTTGACCCATTTCTTTTTGGGGTTTTTTAGACTCTTTAATTCTTCCTGTTTCTGTACTGCAGGTAAAGATGTTAATGAGATCCTTTTAAAAATACAATTTGAGACTAAAGAGTTAGAAAAACTAGTTTATATTCCCTAAAAATAATAGCTATGAAGCTGCAATATTTTTATGCTATTAGAAAAATTGTTTCTTCAAATTCTCTACCAAGTACTGAATGCTGAAATTCTAAAAATGGCATGTTTAAAATAGAGAGATTTTTTTCCTCTTAAAGTATAACTTTGGCTTTTTAGACTCCTGGTTCTTTTCCCCTCTCACATTATAATAAAGGCATTACAACATGGATTATAGGAGCCTTCCTTTTAATCAAACCGAAGTAGGTTAATTGCAGTGACTCTTAGTAGAACTTAATAGTGCAGAAAATCTGGTTGTAAAAGGTATTTTGATCTTGGTACAAATCTTTAATGTGCAGATGTGTTTCCTATCCTAAACGTAGCTGTTGTCTCACCTGTAGTGTTTTCCATTTACATTATATGATACACTTTGATGTTTGTCTGGAATAGTGTTACTTGAACTGACTAGTGAGAATTTTTTTTTTAAATGTATATTCCCTGGTACCATCCCTCATTAACTGACATAGCTATAGTGTTTGTAAGTTCCTCCTAATTATCTCACTGGTTTTAGATTTGGGGAGGGTGGGTACTGGGGACTGAACTGGGGCATTCTACATCTGAGCTTCATCCCCAGTCCCACATTATTATTTGGAAACCGGGTCTCACTAAGTTCCGGAGGGCCTCACCAAGTTGCTGAGGCTGGCCTGTGATCCTCTTGTCTCAGCCTCCCACATACTGGGATTATAAACATGCACCACCATGCCCAGTTCTGGTCTTAGAATTTAATCTTAAAGAACTGCTTATAATTTAATTTTGCATTTATTTATTTGTTTGTGTTTGGTTACTTATTTACTTATTTATGTGTCAGTGGGGATTGAACCCAGGAGTGTTCTACCTCTGAACTCTGCATCCCCAGCCCTATTTATTTACTTATTTATTTATTTTAAATTTGAAACAGGGTCTCACTAGGTAATTTTGCTTTTAAATTTAAGATATGGGCCTGCCATAAAAGAGCCTTGGTAGTTTCATGGAGATAATGAGGAAAGCAATGCCTGGGAGAAATTTATGAGCATCAAACTTAGTATTTAAAAGCAATTTTAAAAACTGATAATCTAATTCTCATCTGGGGAGGACTTGATGGCATCTAGCCCAGGCTTTTCATTTTATCCAGAAGGAAAAGGTGTCTCACCCGGAGTCAGTCTGCCTGTCCTTTCTGGAGGCTCCTCAGGCCTCACCTCTGGGAGGCTGAGTCCAGGTGGGAGATAGCCTGGGATTTCGTCACCTTTGCGGTCTCTTGGCTCTCGAAGTCTGATGACCTTATCCCATTGATCTCTGGATAACTCACTGACCCTGTAAGTGCTGAAGATGGGAAGAGCCAGAGGAGCTCCTTCAGGCCAGTCTAGTTCGTCCCTGAATGTGGAAGCTGAATAGTATAGAAAGCTGAAGTGTGGCATCCGAGGCCAGGGCACCTGCTTCAGGTCATGGGCCTGTCACTTGTGAGCTGCGTGACCTTACCTGGTTACTTACCATCCCTAAGGCTCAACTTTCTTTCTCTAAAATAGAATGTACACAGTCGTACATTAGGTAAGCCAAAGAAAGCATTTCTTAATGCTTAGCAATCAGTAACTGTTAGTAGTTATTATCTGTCTTTCATTTTATAAGCCACTACATCAATTTTTAAAAAGTTTGAAACCCTTTCTTCTAGGAAAACTTATATAGAAGCAATATGTGAAACAGATAAGTGAGGGTGATTTTGGTTAAAAGGAGGTGGGCAAAGCCAGGCACTGTGGCACGTACCTGTAATCCTAGTAATTGGGAGGCTGAAACAGGAGGATTGCAGGTTTGAGGCCAACCTCAGCAACCTAATGAGACCTTCAGCAATTTAGACCCTATTTCAAAATAAAAAATAAAATAGGGCCGGGGGGTGAGGGTGCTTAGTTTGGAGGTAGAATGCCTCTGGGTTCAATCTCCAGTATCAAAAATAAATAAAAAATAAAGGAAAAAGGGGATGGGCAACCCCATTCTAGCCCCAAATCCCCAATCACAGCTCCTGAAGAGGACACCAGTGATTCCTTCAACCATTATTTGGGGGGAAATAAAGATAACTCTGTTCTAAACCATCTACTTTTTTATGATAGAGAAGGTAGAGTCCAGAGAAGTAAAGTAACTTGACCAAGTGCACACAAATAATTAGTGTGAGAGCCAGGACCAGAGCCAGCAAATGCCAGACAGAGCACATTGTGTTTCTATGAAAGAAAGCACTGTGTACGTTCAAAGCCATTATTTCCATCCGGGAGTAGTTATACTCCAAAAATATGGCAGAGAGGGAAAATTTGCCCAGCAAGTGGTAACAAAACCAACAACAGAATATAACTAGTAAGACAGTTATAGTCCATACATATGATAGACTCTTAGGCAGACATTAGGAAAACTTAAAACAAAAAATTTTAGTAACATGAAACAATGTTTACTATAGGGTTAAATAAGCTTTCTTTTTCAAAAGACAAGACACCAAACTTTGAATAATCTCAATTCTGTTAAAAATACTTCTATCTATATACATACATGTATATATATATATATATATATATATATGAAAAGACTGAAAATGAAGTTAAAGGGATATCCTTTGAGTAGTAGGATTATAAGTGGTTTTAAAAATATTTTTCAAATTTCCTATAGTGAACACATATAATCAGAAAAATTTTATGAGAGAAGAGTGACAGGAAAAAAATATCCAAAGAGGTTAAAAATAGATTAATATATTTGTAATCTAGCCTTTTAAGATAATTTTTTAAAGTTATGATTTTAAAAAATTGATGTTTGGGGAAATTATTTACATATTTAAAGTATGTAAACTATTTACATATTTATACATTAAATATTTAAATGTGTTCTAATATCCTTTAGACCGTATGATATCTTCCAATTCTAGTGCTGAGCACTAATATATATATAAGTACTTGGTAAACTGATTAGGCCCTCACCCTTACAGTTTCTTAGCTACATAATCTCATTCTTCATATGCAAGCAAAACATCCATTGAAAATAGTTGATGGCATATTTAGGATTGTTTAAAAAGTTTCATAAAAAATAGATGTTATAAACCAGGAAGGTGTTGGCTTTTCATAGTTTTGTAGTGAGTGGGCTCATGTGTTCACTTTTTAGAACTGGGTCAGTAACTATCCTACTGCTTTTTTCTTGCAGCCCTGCCAAACCCAAACATGTGGAACTAAATCTTAAAACCCCCAAGAATTCTGACAGTTTGGGAAATGAGCACAATCCATTTAGCCAGCCAGTTCATAAGGGAAACACTGCCACCAAAATCTCCTTATTTGAAAACAAGCGTGTGAACAGCAGCCCGAGGCACACCGACGTTCGGGGCACAAGGAACATTCCTGCCTCTAGTAAGACATTTGTTGGGAGGGCAAAGCTGAACTTAGCAAAGAAAGCCAAGGAAATGGAGCAACCTGAAAAGAAAGCAATGCCAAGCAGTCACCAGAGCGGCGTGAAGGAACCCGTTGCAGAAACCAAAGTCACTCCCCCTGAAGAAGAGATTCTCCCTGCAGCCAGAGGAACTGAAGGAGAGCTCACTGAGGGTCCAGCTCCTGCTCTTCAGCATAGCCACGGTGATAAAAAAGATGTGCAAACAGATGCTGACTGTCCATCAGAACCAACAACAGCTGCCCCAACTCTTGCCAAGGATCCTAAGCTCTTAGGAGATGATGGTTCCGAGGCTGCTGACAGCAGAAGGCTTGTACTTGAAAATATGACTGATATCGCACAAGACATCCCTGCTGTTCTTGATACTAAAGAGTCACTTCTAAAGCCACAGGATGAGATTTCTGACTCACAGCCTCCAGCTGAGTCATCCATGGGGCCTTCTCTTCTACTGCCTGCACCCATTCCTGTGGATGTGCCCAAAGACCTATGTGCTCAGGCTCCTATTAGCAATTTTTCCTACACAGACCTAAAAGTGTCAGAAAGCCATAACGGGTGTGTTTTGCCCGTGTCTCATCACGATGAGAAAGTGCCACTTTCCAAACTTGGAGGAGGAGAAGCAGACCCTCCTTTGTCCCCAGAGCATAGCCCAGAAGCTGTGGGAAACGAGTGTCCCAAATCACCCAAAGATACTCATTGCAAAGAGGAACGTGTGGCAAACTCCGACCTATCCACGTGTCCCTCCAAGGTCCTCGTCCAGGTCAGGTCCTTCGTGCTTCCTGTGGAGAGCACCCAGGACATGAGCTCTCAGATCATTTCAGAAACCTCTGAAGTTAGAGAAGCACAGTTGCCAAGTTGTCACAATAATGAACTTGAAGTGGTTTCCGTTGCCAGTTGTACTCCCCAGCAAGAGGAAGTGCCCAGCTATACGAGCATGTTGCCCAAAGACACCCTTTGCAAAGGGGAGTGTGTGGCAAATGCCAGCCCACACGGCATGCCACCAGAATCCGAGCAGGCCCTCCCTATCCAGGCTCAAAGTCAGAGCAGCGGAACACCCCCAAGGGCTGAGTCCAGCCTCACCAACTCTCCTAGCATCAAAAACCATTCAGGAACTCCTCAAAACATTACAAATGGCCAGGATACCCCTACCAGTCTTTTGAATGCTTCTGTTGGGAGTGATGATAGTGTATTCGATTCTTCCTCTGATATGGAAAAATTCACTGAAATTATCAAAAAGATGGACAGTGCAGTTTGTGTGCCCCAGAAGAAAAAGAAGGCTAGGATGCCAAACTCTCCTGCCCCTCACTTTGCTATGCCTCCTATTCACGAGGACCATTTGGAAAAGGTATTTGATCCCAATGTGTTCACCTTTGGTTTGGGGAAGAAGAAGGAAAACCAGCCAGAAATGTCACCTGCTTTACATTTGATGCAGAACCTTGACCCCAAATCCAAGCTGAGACCCAAACGTGCATCTACTGAACAGAGTGTCCTATTGAAGTCCTTGCACACTGACACTAATGGGAAAAGTGAACCTCAGGCCTCTCCAGAAATATCAGACAAGGAGAACCGGGAGGTTATCAATGGTACAGTTAAGAGGTCGAGACTAGAGAAAAGTGCACTTTTCTCAAGCATGTTATCATCTTTACCGCAGGACAAAATCTTTTCTCCCTCTGTGATGTCAGTCAACACCATGACCACTTCTTTCAGCACTTCTCAGAACGGTTCTCTAGCTCGGTCTTCTGCAGTACAGCCCACGACTGAGGGTGCCCCGCCCTGTGGCTCAGACAAAGAACCGCCAAATCTTCCACCCCACAGCTCCTTAAAGGTCTTCAATTTCAACTCATCAAATACATCTTATTCGGGTTTGAAAAGTCCAAGCCACATGGAAAAGTACCTGCAAAAAGAGGAAAACAAAGAAGACCTGAATTCACGAAGCAACTTCCGCTTGCCAGAATCAAAGTTTTCAGAAGTTTCCAAGCTGAAAAGTAGTGAAGATATGGAAAATGCTAATCATATGGAAGGTGTTCTGAAATCCAACTTGCTGAACCATGGAAGTAGTGACACTGACTTCGTGGGTCTGTTCAAATCAAGCCGATATGACCCAAGCATTTCTTTTTCTGGGATGTCATTATCAGATTCTATGGTAAGTACCAACATAGTATCATTTATTTGTGGTGTTTATATAGACAGAAGAGAGGGGCAATGAGCAATTCTTGTTATTCTTTAGAAATGATTATGCTGGTGTACAATAATTTTCATTCATCATACATCTGAAAACCTTGTATGTACAAGGAACTGTCAGGGCCCGAGTAAGAAGGTACTAAGACTTTTCTCAAGACATCTGTGATCTAGCAGGGAGGATAAGCTATATATCATAAGGCACATGTAAATTTCTCTATTATATTGTGAAAATTATAATAAGATGCTTTGAGAATTTAGAGAAAGATAGAGCACTTTTTCTTGCCTATTCTGTATAAAGTTGTTCAGTAAAATACTTAGAATTTTGAAGATTTGTGAAGCAGCTTCCTCTTTTTTTTTTTTTTTTTTTTTGCGGTACTGGGGATTGAACTCAGGGGCATTCTACCTCCGAGCTATACCCCCAGCCCTATTTTTTATTCTTTATTTTGAAACCGAGTCTCACTAAGTTGCAGAGTGCCTCACTAGGTAGCTGAGGCTGGCTGCGAACCCGGATCCTCTGGTCTCAGCCTCCCGAATGCTGGGATTATAAGCGTGCGCCACCACGCCCGGCAGCTTCCTCTATTTGGAAAGGCCCTACCCAACCAAAGAAACTTTCTTCTCCCTTCTCTTATGCTATGAGATTTCACTAGTTCTTCCCATAAATAACAGTGTGTTTATTCCATGCAATTGAGAAAGTATCTTCTGTTTATTAGGAATTAGTTTTCACCAGGGAAATATTTGTTTTTGTCCTGCAGAGTTTTGGGGCATAACAAGTTTTTGTTTACATTGGATCTTTCCTTTAATGTTATAGAGATGACAGCAAAATATGATTTTGAGGGACAGTTATGATTCTTCCATCTTCTTTTATCCAACTGCTAGAAGTTGTTTTTTAGTGCTGGAGATTAAACCCAGGATCTTTTATTTTTTTTTTTCTGTGGTAATGGGGATTGAACCCAGGGGCATTCTACCTCTGAGCTACAACCCCCAGCCCTATTTTTTATTCTTTATTTTGAAACAGGGTCTCACTAAGTTGTGGAGGGCCTCACTAAGTAGCTGAGGCTGGCCGCGAACCTGGATCCTCTGGTCTCAGCCTCCCAAGTATTAGGATTACAAGCCTATCCCACCACGCAGGGCTAGCCTAGGATCTTGTATATGCTAAGCGTGCACTCAAACACTGAGCCACACCCCAGCCCAGAAGTGGTTGGCTTTACTCAGTTTTTCATGTAAGTTTATGCCCTTTTGCCACTAGGCTTGATAGTCAACTTGGGGGAGCAATGACATGAGGAAAGCAGAATATTAGGTAGAGAGCTCAGCTCTCCTCACCTGGAAACAGGAATGGAACTTGCATTCCCGTGGCCCACTTGTGAGCCAGCTAGCTGGCAAGGGTGGACTATGATCCACCACAGCCTACCCAGGCAGAAAGCACCTTGCCCCCTTCCTCATCTGGACGAGGGACTACAGCATGTTTCAGTGTCTTACATTGGCTTTTGCTACAATCCTATCAGAGAATGTAATTTTGGAAGCTCTTGCAAAACATAGAGTTGGGTTTCCAGCAGTGGAGCAGATCCTCTTTCATGAGGTTTTGTAAACCAGTGGGTTTCAAGCTTTTTGGTTTTAGGTCTCATTTGTAGTTAACAATTATTGAGAACCCCAAAGAGCTTTTGTTTATATGGGTTGTACCGGTAAGAATTTACTATATTGGCTGGGCATGGTGGCGCACGCTTGTAATCCCAGCATTTGGGAGGGTAAGACCAGAGGATCCAGGTTCGCGGCCAGCCTCAGCTACTTAGTGAGGCCCTCCACAACTTAGTGAGACCCTGTTTCAAAATAAAGAATAAAAAATAGGGCTGGGGGTATAGCTCAGAGGTAGAATGCCCCTGAGTTCAATCTCCAGTACCACAAAAAAAAAAAAAAAAAAAAAAAAAAAAATTGAAACAGCAGAAAACACAGGTGCACATTCTGTTATTCTGTTAGCCCTCAGAGGAATGATGTCATTACATGTCATGGAGCGTTGTACTCCTCTGGGCACCTGGGAGAGAAAGAGATGAAGACGGTAAATTATCCCATTTTATTTTGAAAATGACTTTGACCTCATGAATACCCCGAAAGGATCTTGGGGACCCTGAGGGACACCTGGATCAGACTTTGAGAACTGAGTTTGTCCATAGGACTTAGAAATCAAAAGATTCTTAACTATTACTCTCAAGTATAAACTTTCTGCTAGCCTACCCTTCATTCATTACAGCTTTGTTCTTTTTATTTTTAGATCACTTCTGTTATCTGAATATAGCCTGATAAGTGTGACAATAGAATATACAAAGTTTTCCTGTAAAAACCGTCAGATGGAGTAAAAAGGAGAACCAGAATCCTTTATATTTTTTTCTGGGTCTTTCCATGATTTTTTTTAAAAAGTCTTTCTTAGATCCTAGCTTTTGTTGACTATATAAAATAATCTATTTTTAATGTCTTACCTGAATTTCATTTTAAATTTTAGGCTTTTCCTTCAGTTTGTCTACTTCTAATGTGTACACACAAATAAATACATATATGCCATTTTAATTTCTAATGTTGCTCCAGTGGGCCTTCCTCTGGTCTTGTGGACATATTCCACACCATTGTGAAGCAAGATCTGTCAGATCAAAGGCAGTTCTTAGAAGAGGCATCCTGGT
This sequence comes from Graphiurus murinus, assembly GCA_004027655.1. Classification (NCBI taxonomy): domain Eukaryota; kingdom Metazoa; phylum Chordata; class Mammalia; order Rodentia; family Gliridae; genus Graphiurus; species Graphiurus murinus. The sequence continues at coordinate 35,528 of PVLC010005885.1, read as the reverse complement.
CAGCACTGAAAGTAGTTCATGTTTTGCAATATTTTTATATGCATAATTACTATATTTATTATCATATGTTTTTCTGGTTTTACTGGTCTTGTCAGATAACCTTGAAAATGATTATTTTTCAAGCCATATAAAAAGGTATTTTGATCACTGAAAGGGAGGAAACTAAATATACCATGTGCAGTATATGTTGTGAAATACACAATACACAGTTTTATTTAGGTTAGTAGTTGTTACATGATGATAGATGTTACTATGAAAACACAATATATACAGGTCAGGTAGGGTGTGTATATGAACACATAAAATTGATGAGGCTTTTTCTAGATAAGTGATTAATACATTCTGATTTCTTTTTATATATTTGAGATTACACTGAGATTACTTGGATTATAATCTCTTCATTGATTCTTATTCTGTAGATTGACATAAAATACAGGCCTGGATTTTGCAACCTGAGTTTTCTAGCATTGGTTGAAATATTCTAGATTTATTTATTTATTTATTTTTGGTACTAGGGATTGAACCCAGGGGTATTCTACTTCTGAGCTACATCTCCAGCACTTTTTACTTTTTTTATTTTGAAACAGGGTCTCACTAAATTGCTGAGTCTGGCCTCAAACCTGTGATCCTCCTGTCTCATATTGTAGATATTTAAATGATGATAAATTGAAATGGCAAATTCAGTTAGAGAAAAAAAAGCTCTCAACAGTATAAACTCAAAGAGAGCTTTAGTTCAATTTTGGCATAAAGCTAGGTGGACCTATTTCAAAACTGATAAGTTGTGAGGTAAATATGATTTTAAAGGGTCATGGGTAGAGGAAAGAGGACTATTATGTAAAGTTATAATCATTCTGTTTTTATTCATCTGATTACAGACACTTAGAGGAAATGTTCAAAATAAACTCAATCCCCGGCCTGGAAAGGTAAGATTATTTTCTATTTCTAGGCCAGATTTTATGTCCATGTGATAGACAAAGTGCTGCCACTTTGATTTTTCTTTTCTTTTTTTTATTGTAGAAATACGTGCATTGTAAGCATACAACTTTGTTAGGTACAAATTGTTAACGACATATATGCACACATTTCTCATTTGATCCCTTCCCCAATTCCCACCTCGCTCCCTCGCCCTCCCTCCCTCTTGGGTTCAATTCAGTGAGTGACCTTGATAGAGTTGTGAAAGTACATCATGTGTCTTAGGGTGTCCCGCCTCCCCATCCCTACCCTTCAATTAAATCAATTTCTTTGCTTATTGAGGGTCTCTTTTTCAGCTGGAGACCCTCTTATGCCTCATCTTCTCCCTAGCATCCGCATATTAGGGAGAACATATGCTTTTTTGCTCTTTGTGACTGGCTAATCTCACTCAACATAATGTCTTCCAATTGATATTTCTTGTAGGTTGTGATATTCAGTGAGCCCGATGTCTCAGAGAAGTGCATCGAGGTTTTTGGTGACATTCAGGATTGCACCACGTGGAGCCTTTCTCCAGTGATATTTGTCAAAGTCGTTAGAGGCTGGTAAGAACGGAATCTGAGGTTCCTGCCTTACAGTGTGTGTTTTACTTTCTTAGTTACATTATTGGTCCTCACTACTTATTTCTGTTATGCCCTTATCAGTATAAAATGCAGAAAGTACTACTTGTGGTAAGATAAGGAACTCATATCTAAGAAATACAGTTATAATCATGTTTCTGATTATAAGGAGTGATACATGTTTATGGCAGAAAAATCAGAAAAGTACAGGAGCAATGTTATAGGTCCCCAGATAGCATTGATTTTGGATAAGTCATACTTATACTTTTAGCTGATGAATTTTCAGTGAGGTTTAGAAGAATTGTACTTATTAGCCAGACATGGCAGCCTGCACCTGTAATCTCAGCTACTTGGGAAGCCCAGGCAGGATGGTCATAAATTCAGCCTAAGCAGCTTAGCAACACTCTGCCTTAGAGTAAATGAAAAGAGAGTGAGGTTGTGTTTCAATAAATAAATAAATAAATAAATAAATAAATAAATAAATAAATAAATAGGACTGGGGCTATAACTCAGTGGTAGAATCCAGACTACTACAAAACAAAACAAAAAACGTCACACTAGCCATGTTGACAGACCACATATAACTTTTGAAAAATATATAAGGAAAGACTTTTTGTGTATGTTTGGTACTGGGGATTGAGTCTGGAGCATTCTACCTCTGAGCTACACCCCCAGCCCTATTTTATTTGAAACAGGCACTAAGTTGGGTAGGGCCTCGCTTAGTTGCTGAGGCTGGCTACAAACCTACAATCCTCCTGTGCCAGCTTCCCAAGTACTGGGATTACAAGCATGTGCTACCACACCTGGCTAAGGAAAAATATTTTTGCTAACTTTTTAGCGACAGTTCAGTGAAGAACTAACCTAAAATAATTTACTTTATAGTTTTTTAGTTTCTTTTCTTTCTTTTTTTTTTTTTTTTTTTTTTACAAAAGATGGTTTTAAGAAATGGATGAACATAAAATACTTTGACAGTTTCTAAAATTGTTCTACCAGTGTAATTACTTCTTGGAAATGCACAAGAGGTTGAATAAAGAAAAGCATCTTTTAAGATACTGATCTAGCCGGGCTTGGTGGCATACGCTTGTAATCCCAGCCTCAGCCCCTGGGTTCAATCCCCAGTACTGCGCAAAAAAAAAAAAAAAAAAAAAAAAAAAAATCACTGATCTGACATACTTATTTTTGGTACCTATTTATAACTTGTTGGAAATCAAGAGGGCAGAACTATTTGTGTGTATATAGTTTAAAAAATTAGCAAGATTTTATTTTGGTCTCCATTTGATTAAATATGCAACATCTCTATTAGGTTTTTAGATGGTTCATATATTTTTGTATATATTCACCATATCCATGAGAAAAATAAAATTTTATTTTCTTTCTTAAACTTGTACTACAATAAGTTTTCCATAACAGTTTTGTTTTAAATAAAACAGTGCTTTTTCCTTTTTTTTAGCAATGTTTGCTGGCTTATTTTCTTGAAAGCATAAGCATTTAAGAGCTGTATATTTAAGAGCTGTACAGTCATATATTGACATGGAATTTTTCTTAGTTCTTGGCTGTTATTAGGGAAAATAATTATAAGATGCTTTCCATAAACATTCACATAGACCTTTGTATCAACATATCCATTGATTTGGCTCTAATATTTAAGTTAAAATTCCTCCAAAAAATGTTTTCAGCCAGGCATTGTGGTGCATGCTTGTCATCCCAGACCCCAGTACTTGGGAAGCTGAAACAGGAGGATTACAGGTTCGCAGCCAGCCTCAGCAACTTGTAAGGCGCTCCACAACATAGTGAGACCCTGTTTCAAAATAAAGAATAATAATTTTTTTAAAAAGCAGTAGCTAGGAGCCAGGCGTGGTGCCGCACGCTTGTAATCCCAGCATTCGGGAGGCTGAGACCGGAGGATCCGGGTTCGCGGTCAGCCTCAGCTACCTAGTGGGGCACTCTGCAACTTAGTGAGACTCGGTTTCAAAATAAAGAATAAAAAATAGGGCTGGGGGTATAGCTCGGGGGTAGAATGCCCCTGAGTTCAATTCCTAGTACCACAAAAAAAAAAAAAAAAAAAAAAGCAGTAGCTAGGTTATTATCTAAAAAAAATGTTTTCCACACATATAAAGAAAAAAATTCTCATTTTTCTAGCGTATTATTATTATTTGTAAGTCTCTACTAACTGGCAATTCTGTAGAACATTGGTAGTTCTGTAATGTTTATAGTAATAACCCAAAGGTTCTCTAAGATCCTGACATAGTTCTTAAATTATCAGAGGCTTAATTATACCCAGTAAAGTTTGTTTGGGGAGACTTTGTGCTATTTTACTTGCTGGAGAATTGATCACTGGTATATATCACTGATGTGTGTGTGTGTGTGTGTGTGTGTGTGTGTGTGTGTGTGTGTTAGCCAGAATATTTGAGTAACCAAAACCTCTCTCATCAAGACTGGCTAATGGTTTTGCTGTGTTTTATTCTTAGTTGGATTTTGTATGAGAAACCAAATTTTGAAGGGCACTCCATCCCCTTAGAAGAAGGTGAATTGGAACTCTCCGGTCTCTGGGGCATAGAAGATATTTTGGAAAGAAACGAGGAAGCAGAGTCTGATAAGCATGTAGTAATTGGTTCAATCAGACATGTAGTCCAGGTAGGTTATGGTAAATTGAGATTTCATTCATTCAACGTGTATATATATATATTGAATATCAGGGGTGATTCTTACTCTAAAGGAAATGTTTGTTTTATGAACTAAGTAATTGGGGAAAATATTTGATTGGCATTTTATATATATATATATGTTCTGTAATTTAAGTATTTGTATATTTTAAGTGAATTAGAAAAAAAACCATTCTAATTAGATAGGTGTTTTCTCACAGTAAACTCTGAAGGTAAATCTTTCACTCCTGAACTTGTTTTTATCTCCCAATTATACCTTGTAAAAAACTTGATTGTGATGCATTCTATATGAACAGATTTTTTTCTTTACTTGGTGTTTTTGGTTGTTGCATGATTTCTGATTACCTTGAGTAGTTTACAGATATTCTATTTTAGAAAGATAATTGAAAAATATTCAACTGATAGTTTGACTCTAGGGTTTTAGGTAGTTTAAAAGATATTTGAGATATTTGAGGCCACTTTATGGATTGGATAAAATATTTTGGCTCTTTATTTGTTGATGAGGAAAGTGTTTACAGTGTCTTTCTTTGTGGCTCATAGAGTTTGTAAAAAATGTAATTAATGAGCCAGGTGTGGTGGCACACACCTATAATCCCAGTACTTGGGAGGCTGAGATAGGGATCCCAGGTTGGAGATCAGCCTCAGCAACTTAGCAAGACTCTCAGCAACCTAGTGAGACCCTTTTTCAGAACAACAAAAAATAAATAAATAAAAATAAAAAGGGCTGGGAATGTAGTTCAGAGGTAGAATGTCCCTAGGTTCAATCCCCAGTACCACAATAAATAAATAAAGGCTTCGGAATATATCTCAGAGGTAGACAGAGGTAAAATGCCCTTAAGTTCAGTCACCAGCAACACACACACACACACACACACACACACACACACACACACACGTAACTAATGGGTGTTCCAAGCAGAAAACTAAAATCCCACTTGTGTAATACAGATGGGTGTCATGAAGTGCAGTTGAGAAGAGGAAGGCTCTAAAATGAGAATGAGTAAGAGTGAGTAACAATTTTTGGCAGAGAAAAGCATCACCTATTTCCCAGGCCAACATTTCTGAGTGACTTGGATGATAATTGGTATTCTAAACGATTTACCTTTTGATGGTTTTAAGTGCATAATGTGATAAGCCATAAAGAAGATATGAGGAGCCCTAGTTCAAAATGTCCTTATTAGAATATTTTACCTACCCTTTTATTTGTTGCTTAAATAATATTGGTAATAAAGCAGTGTTTAAAAGTATCCTCTGGCCAGGCATGGAGTTGCATGCGTGTAATCATAGTACTTGGGAGGCTGAGACAGGAGGATTGCAGGTTCACAGCCAGCCTCAACTACTTAGTGAGGCCCTCTACAACTTAGTGAAACCCTATTTCAAAATAAAGAAATAGGGCTGGGTGTGTAGCTTGGAAGTAGAATGCCTCTGGGTTTAATCTCTAGTATCACAAAAATAAATAAATAAATAAATAGATAGATAAAAAGTATCCTCTGAATCTCACCTTTATGAAGTGATTTTTCTTCTCACCTTTTTAAATTCTCCACCCTTTGTTAGCCATATTCAAATCTGTTCTTTCTGTAGTCATAATTGTAATTTTCCTAAGGTCACATTCCTGTGGGTAACATTGCTGCATGGTCTGCGATTGGGGAGGTGCTGGATTCTAGGGGGGTGAGGATTTGGGCGCATGCATGAAGGTTGGAGTAAAGAAAGCGAAGCACCTTGGGAAAGAGATCTCCTGATAATAACAGACCAAACGTGGCAAATGCTTTTCATATTATATGTAATTTAAGGTTTAGCTGAACATTATATTTCATTAAAATGTGTCATTTATTATGTAATACATAAATTAGGTACCATCATTTATCTACTATTTCCACTTTCAGTGGATTTTAAGGTTGTTTCTATTTTTAACTATTTTAAATGTTCTATGAACATTTTTTGTTTGTTTAACAAGTTACAATTTTCTGATTGATTCCCTAGAGTTAAATTGTTCTAAATGATACCATGTTGAAAGGCAGGAACATGTTTGTGGCTCCTGATGGGTCATGAATTAGATTTTCTTTAGATTGTGTACATGGTATATTGAAACAGAAAACATAAGTCATAACATATATTTGGGAGGGTTACCTTTTTAGTTCATTGGAGTTGTTCCTTTTGGTAATGTTTAAAAGAGCCTCACTTGCACCAACCCAAGTGTTAATGTTTCTTCTATATTGTAGTTCACCTAGCTCAGCAGCATAGAAAAGGTTCAGTAAATATTCAGTTAATGTACTCAGCCAGGAGAGGTCTTTTGAAGAGTGTTTGAGGGACTGTGGATATGTAGGGCATGGAACAATAACTAAAGTGTAGAGATGTGTAATCACCCCGAATGTGTTTTTGCCATTACGATTTAGATCAAACCAGTATCAGAGAGATCTAGTCACAGTCAAGGAGAGTTATCCTCAAGGGCTTGTGGCACAAAGCAATAACTGAAGAAGATAACATGGACAGCCATTCTATAGACTAGGGTCTTTGGACTTGGACATTTCCCTCAGAGCAAAGGAACCGACTCCTATGACCAAGGGAAGCCAAGAGAGGATGAGAGAAAAATGGGCTGAAATGCTAATAAAATACATTTCTGATCTTTGCTTGAATGTAATGCCAAGATACATAACTAAAGCAATATGTCTGCTCCAAAAGAAGCATATGATGAAGTAAGTCATAGGCGTAGACAGGGAAGGGATAAAATGGCAGGTACCCTGGGAGATGCATGTGTACATGTAAGGCTTTTTTTTTTTTTTTTTGGAGGGGGGTTACTGGGGATTGAACCCAGGGGCATTCTACCTCCAAGCTACATCTACAGCCCTTTTAATTTTATTATTTAGAATCAGGGTCTCACTAAGTTGCTGACAGCCTCACTAAATTGCTGAGGCTGGCTTCGAACCTGTGATCCTTCTGTCTCAGCCTCCCTAAAGTAGTGGGATTTACAAGCATGTGACACCACGCCTGGCTCATAAGGCTTAATCAGTTGCAAGAAAAAGAATAATGAGTTACTACAGAGTTAAGTATATAGTGCACTTGTTGTATAGGTGTTATGTATTTGTGTATATTTTTTTTCAGGATTACAGAATTAGTCAAATTGATTTGTTTACTGAACCAGAAGGGTTGGGACTCTTAAATTCCTACTTCGATGATACTGAAGAGATGCAGGGGTTTGGTGTAATGCAGAAGACTTGTTCCATTAAAGTCCATTGGGGCACGTAAGTACTTTATTTCAAATACAGTTTTAATGAAACTTTTTTTTTCTTTCTGTGACTGTAGTACTGGAAAGAGGACTTAAGATACTGATTTTTTGTCCTATTGAGTTTTTTCTTCTGTGCCCATGTTGCTATGATTTGCCTCTCTTATAAACAATGGACAGTTTATTAGAGGAAGTGTAGGGGGAAGTGTATTTTCAATGTAGGGGTTTTTCCTTATCACAGAGGAACCTAATGCATTCAAAGCTGAGTAGCAGGTTACACCTTCATGGTAGTTCAAGGGAATTAATTAGAAGTATGTGCCCAGATATTCCAGGTGGGATGGAAGCCGACACACATGGTCCTTCCTGTAACATTTTCACACAATGCTGTTGAAAACCTCTAGGATGTTGTTTTCACAAACCACAGGAAACTGTAAGAATATGTTGAAGGAAATAGGAATATATCAGATAGGGGAGAAGTTAGGATAAAAATCATAGGCTGCAGTAGTAACCTATGCTTTAGAGTGGTCTCTAAAGTGGAGTGCACAGCCCAGCACACATGAAAGATGTCCACTGAGATGCAGGAAAAATACCACCAAAGCTGCCTTATATTTTATTTAAAAGCTCATTTTAAGATTTAATTTTCATGTATGTTTTCTGATATATATATGTGATATATTAGTCCAGTGGTAATATATATGATTTATAAGTATTTACATATTCAGCGAATGCCTAGAAGTTTTGTTACTGGGACATGCAGTCAAAAATATTTAGGGTCTACCTTGCAAAGTGATATAGAATATCTCTACACTGAATGATAAGCCATTTTTAATCATGTCTTTTGCACCCTATTAATTACTGGAAGTCTTGGTTTCCTATTATTCTTCTTTTGGAATAATGATTTGATTGTGTAGAAAGTATGAACTGGGAAAATTAGAGATCACAGAGTCTTATTTTGGTCCTCAGGAATCTAGAACGAAGCTGGACATGGTAGTACATGCCTGTAATCCCAGTACTGGGAAGTCTGAGACAGGAGGATCACAGGTCTGAGACCAGCATGCAGTTACTCAGTGAGACCCTGTTTCAAGAAAACAAAATAGTGCTGAGGTTATACTTTAGAGGTTGAACACCCCTGGGTTCAATCCCTAATACCACAAAAAAAGAAAAAAAAATCAGGAACTAAAAACTTCTTGGCAACTTAATAGGAAGTGTGACCGGGATATCCTTGCTCTCATGGTGCCGTCCATCTAGCAGAAATAGACAAACACATATGTAGCATGTCAGATGGGAAGGGCTACCGGAAGCATAAATTGCAGAAGGGCAGGGGCAGTGCTATTGTAGAGAGGGTGGTAAGGAAAGGTCTCTGGTGACATTTAAGCGAGGACCTGAAGGAGTGAGGGAGTTCGCCATGGGACTAGCTGAGGAGGGGGACATACTCCTGGCAGAAAGCACAGCATTTGCAAAAGCCCTGCAGATTATGTGTGGGCACCAGCTAGGAGGCCCAGGTTGGGCTGGGGAGAGTGGGTGGGAGAGAGGCCTCCTGTCATGGAAAGCATTTTAAACCTTGGAGGGGGGCAGGGTTACACTTACTTTAAGTGGCATGGAAATTGTTGGAGAATTTTGATCTAATTTGTGTTTTAGAAGGTTTACTCTGACTGCTGGGTAGAACTAGACTGTACTAGAGAGAATGGGGTTAAGCAAATAAACCAGTTAGGAAGCAACTGACTCAAACAGGCAAGAGGTGATGGTGGCTTAGAAAGTGTGATAGTGGTGGCAGGAAATGGTCATGTTTTGGAGGCATTTTGATGGTAGAACTGGGAGCATCTGCTGGAAGATTGCACGTGGGGTGTAAGAGCTGAGAAATATCCAGGGTTGGGAAACCCCAGCCTGCAGCGGGATGGAGAAGAGTTAGAGGAGCAGATTGAGAGGCAGAACAAAATTTTTTTTTTTTTTTTTTTTCGGTACTCAGGGGCATTCTACCTCCAAGCTACATCCCCAGCCCTATTTTTTATTCTTTATATTGAAACCAGGTCTCACTAAGTTGCGGAGTGCCTCACTAGGTAGCTGAGGCTGGCCTCGAACCCGGATCCTCTGGTCTCAGCCTCCCAAATGCTGGGATTACAAGCATGCGCCACCACGCCCGGCAGAACAAAATTTAAGAGATAGGTTTTTTGTTTGTTTGTTTTGTGGTACTGGGGATTGAACCTAGGGGCATTCTACCTTTGAGCTACACCCCCAGCCCTATCTTTTTTTTTTTTTTTTTTTGAAACAGGGTCTCACTAAGTTGCAGAGGGCCTCACTAAGTAGCTGAGGCTGGCCATGAACCTGAAATTCTCCTGTCTCAGTCTTCCAAGTGCTGGGATTACAAGCGTGCACCACCATGCCTGACTCAGGAGATAGTTTTGGGTGCAGTAAGCCTGAGATGCCAACTGCACGATCATTTAGGAGGGCAGGAAGGTGATTGGGTGAGTGACCCTGGAGTTAGGGGAGAGGCTGCAGATGAGAACTGAGGAGTCCTCAGCACAGAGAAGGTGTTTAAGTCAGGCCCAAGATGAGAGCCTGTGGGGAGTGTGTGTAGTTGAGGGAAGAAGTGCTGTGTGGGCCTTCGGCACTTGTATTTAGAGAATAGGAGGAAGAGTGGGATTCTAAACAAAAGAAAATGACTTCATGTCTTTCTTGCTATCTTTAACCAAAGATATCTATAGGAATTTGTACATCTCCGGTGCCCACAAAGCATTGGTGTTGAGCAATATCACTTGACTTGGAATAGGATGGAAAGGCTGCCTACCATGAGACTGGAAGGTTTCATGACTCAGGTGTGGGCTATGTTGGAACATATTGAGCTACACTTAAATAATGTCTCCTACCTTTTTTTTTTTTGTGAAGTGAGAATTGAACCCATGGGCATTCTACCTACGAACCACAACCCCAGCCTTATTTAATTTTTTTATTTTGAAACAGGGTCTCACTAAGTTGCTGAGATTGGCCTTGAACCTGCAATCCTCCTGTCTTAGCCTCCTAGGTACTGGAATTATAGGCATGCACCACCATGCCCAGCTAATAATTTCTTTTGCTTTTGCAGGAAAGTTAGCTTTGCCTCCCAGGTGGGTAGTTACACACCTATTTTTTGTTTATAGTTTATGATGCGCTTGCCTAGTGATAGACATCTTTTTTCCTGCTGTTTATTTCTACGTTGTTAGAGTCAGGAAAGCTTCCTCAGGTTAGTTCAAGGTTTGGGCTTAGCTGGGCATGGTAGCACATGCTTGTAATCCCAGTACTTGGGAGGTTGATACAGGAAGATTGCAGTTTCACAGCCAGCCTCAGCAACTTAGTGAGTCCCTCCCCAACTTAGAGAGACTCTATTTCAAAATAAAAAATAAAATAGGACTGGGGGTGTAGCTCGGAGGTAGAATGCCCCTGGGTTAAATTTCCAGTACCAAAAAAAAGGGTTTGGGCTTACTGAACTTGGTTGTGAGTTTAGAGACCAAACACTAGTACTTTGACAAATCTCCAAGGAGAGTCTAGGTGGGTTGAGAGGATTTAACTGATAGGTACAGGAGCTCGTTTTGCTGCTGTTGGTACACCAGTGCCCTGAACTGGGATAAGTCTTTTCTGTACGGGGAGCTTTTCAAGACTCCATTAGAAGATGGATTCAGGGCCCATTCACTCTAGATTAGATCCTTCTGCACAATACACAAAACAAGTGTATTTATAAGTTACTTAAAAACAAGTGGGTAGTCAGGCATGGTATTTCTAGTACTTGGAAGGCTGAGACAGTAGGGTCTCAGGTTCGCGCAGCCAGCGTCAGCTACTTAGTGAGACCCTATTTCAAAATAAAGAATAAAAAAATAGGGCTGGGGGTGTCACTCAGAGGTAGAAGGCCCTGGGTTTAATCCCCAGTACCACAAAATAAATAAATAAATAAATAAATAAATGCAAATGGGTAAGATAAGATCAGCTTTTTTCTTATGTGACTCAAAGGGTATTTCTAAAAGAATAATGACACAGATATTTTTATTAATATGAATGGCCATTATTATTTCTACGACATTCACATGAATTTTTCATTAATATATTTGTATGCATTTGTGTTTGTTAGAAAAATAAGCTCATATTTATAGTTGCACAGTTTAAGCACAACTATAAAGTGTTACTTTTTTTCTGTGTTAGCAAAACCTCATGACCTAAGTGCACAGGAAAAAAAGAGTACCTGTAGAAATGGAAATAACATTGCCTGAAGGTAGTTTCCCCTCTGATAGCCTCATGAATACTGTATCTTGTTGAAACAGGATGTAGGAAAAGTGAATCATGCTCTGTATATGAGTTTTGAGTTACCCGGCAGGCTCCCTTCCTGAGGAAGCACTCTTAGGATGCAGTCTTTTCAAGTGTCTCGATGTATATGTTCAATTATTTTAGCAAATTCCCTGCTACCCAAAATTGCATTCTTTCTATAAATGTTATGGGACTAACTCACATGCTTCCAGGAAAGTGAAATTTTAGTATCAGATAAATAAATCCCTTCAGAACTCAACTAAAGAAGGGAACACCTAAGTGAAAATGATACTTGGGTAAGCATCGTTTCAAAATCTCAGAACCACTTGTTTATGATCCACACATCCTGTTCATGAAAAACAAAGCCAGTTTACTTGTGAAGGAGTCAGACTTGTGAGTTTAAAAACAATTTATGAACTGCCATTTCTTCAGGTACAAAATAATTATGTAGCTTAGAGCTCCAAAAAATATATATAATGCATCTTTTGCCATCAAGCTTTCAACCAAAGGAAGTTTAAAGTACCCCTTTCTTAGCCTCTGTTTGCTTGTGGCTTTAGGGGTATTACAGTGGTATTTAAAAGGGAAACCTCTTCTTTCCTTCAGTTAATTTGCTTTGAAGTGTAATGTTTATACAGAAAAGTACACAACAAGCTGTAAGTACATAAGCTGAGTGAATTTTCACAAAGTGAATACGAAATGTAGCCATCACCTAGATCAAGAAATAGAACATTCTATCTCATTTATGCTCCCTCCAATCTGTCCTAACCCCCCCACCCCCCACAACTGTGTCTTGACTTCAAACACTGTAGGTTAGCTTTGATCCCCCACTGGTACACCACACATGGCCTCCCAACATTCTTTTGTCTGTGTTTGTGTGTTGACAGATCTTCGGTAGGAATCTAGTTGTAAATCCCCATGTAATTAGTGAGTCTAAAGAAATTACTCATTTATCCAGGGGAATCTTTAACAAAAACCATCACTAAAAATGTGCCATAGGCCCAAAAGGTAGATAAGATAAAAGCAAAGAGGGAGCCTCAGACCCATTTTGCTGGTAGGTTTCATTTAGGGCTGTCTTCTTGGCATGGTGTCTGGGGAGCATAACATGGTGGGGTAGCACAGCTGGGCATTCGAGCCAGCTTAAGAAAGAACTGGAGAGTGTAAGCAATCACCAGGAACTCAATTTGTTTCTGAAGGGGGTACAGTAAACCTCTTCTATATAAGAGCTATTTTCCCAGCAACCTCACCTTCCCAGAGCCCTGCTAGGAGTGAAGAAATTTATAAGTCCTTGAAGTCTTTCAAGTCAGTTCTAACAGGCATGATTTTATGGTTTCCTAGTTTTAGCACAGAAGAGGAGGGTGGGGCTGCTGGTTCCCTGACCAAAGTTGAAGTGACAGCTGACAAACCTGATAGGAGGGGTGTGGTACTGCAAAGCCATTAAAATCAGAACCGAGAACTCCAAAAGCTTGGCAGCCTGGGAATAAGCAGCCTTCCAAGCCCCTGAGGACACCACTGTGAGTTAAGTAATACAGTGATGATCCTAAGCAGTTGTGAAAAGAGTAAATTATGTTCGGTGCAGTCCCTGGAATGGAAGAAATTGCCATAAAAAAAAATGATTAGGAAGCTGGAAGTGGTGGTGCATACCTGTAATCCCAGTCCTTAGGGAGGTTGAGATCATTATGAGAATCAAAGGTTTGAATACCCTCAGAAACTTAGCAAGACCCTGTTTCAAAAAATGAAAAGGGGCTGGGAAAGTAACTCAGTGGTAGAATGCCTCTGAGTTCAATACACACACACACACACACACACACACACACACACACACACACACTGCTGGTTCCATAGTCAGCTTGGCTCACCCTGTCTTTCTGTACAATGGGGACAGCAGCATTCCTTCCTCATAGTATTATTGTGAGGGCTATGAAATTCTGGGTGGCATTCCTTACAAGCTCCAGGGAGATGCTAGCTGATACTGGGTTTTGACACCGTGAAAAATGATTAGGGAGAATACCCTTGTCTTTGGTTACAAATGAGTTGTTTCCTTTTAAAACAGGCCTTGAGATTTCCCAACAAGGGCCTCTCCAAGTAAATACAGTGTAAAAAGATAACTACTTATATGACTTGGAAATAATAGGGATGTTTATACTTAGCAGCAATTAATCAGATGAATTAAAATAAGGAGGCAAAGTCAGCCAAGGAGGAAGGTAAAAAGGTCAGGAAGAGGAGCATAGCATGGCTTGCTCCTCCTTGAATCCAGCATTACCCCAACACTTGGGTGTGACTGGCCATCCCGTGGGTCCACGTCCTCCCCCATTCCTGTTCTCTCATCAGTGGGGGGGTCTCTGTATCAGAGAGGAGGAAATACTGAAATAAATGATGATTTGTCTGTTTCTTCCTTGGTATTTTGTAGATGGCTAATTTATGAAGAGCCTGGGTTTCAAGGTGTCCCTTTCATCCTGGAGCCAGGTGAATACCCTGACTTATCCTTCTGGGATACACAAGAAGCATACATTGGATCCATGCGGCCTCTGAAAATGGTAAAAATCAAACTCGGTGTTCTCAAAGGCAGTGACTCCTTGCCAGTTGAAGTAATAACGGTTGTTTTTTAAAAGTAAATGTGTAGCGATGGGACATGTTGCCGGGTAGAAATAATAGAACCCTAACTTACTAGGTGCTACAGATAGAAAGTGTGGATAAGACCATGTCCTTTGCCTTCAAGGCATCCTCACCGGGCAGAGCTGCAGATGTGTGCACAAAGTACTGCTCAGTGTGGGGTTAATAAGGGAAGAAAATGAGGAATTAAACATTCATGGAAAAATGGGAGGAAAGATAAATTAAATTCCAGCTTGTGGGTGATAAGACAGAGGAGGAGGATGATTAGGAAAGCTTCATGATAAATCAAATTGAGTCTTAAAAAGTGAGCAGGGTTATCGTAGATAGATGTGCCAGAGAATGCACTGCGTGAGCCAGGGTGCAGAACTTGGAATGGGCTGGGCGCACCGAGAATATGCCGGCTTGTGTGACAGGCTGGGTGGCAGCTGGGGGTACAGGGAAGGAGGCTGGATATCCAAATGAATGTCACCCTCCCAAGTATTTACCTTAGAAGGAGCTTTGTTTTTTCTCTCCTTCACCCTGTATTTTGCCTTAGTTTCTGTCTCTTCTGCTGGTCTACAGGCTTTGGGAGGAACCAGGCTGTATCTGTCATTTCCTCCCAGGCACATGCAGTCTGTGCTGTATTGTAGGTGCTCACTAAACACTGGTTGTGAAAGTGAAGCTCCTGATACAAACTTGTGGGTGAGGCTCCATTTTGCAGTTGTCTTCTGGGTCAGCTTGCAACAAATTGGAAAGTTAGAAAGTTAATTTATTTTTATCTTAATTTTATCCCTCCTGCCAAAGCATTTGGTTTCGTTACCTGCATATTTGCTGGCCTTAATATTAGCAAGTGATTTGAGTTTTTATTTCTAAAATTAAATCCATTTTCAAAGAACAAAGTAAGTGTTGTTTTGTGAATGTAGGAAAAATTGCTGCAAACTTGAAAGCAGTTTGCTCTGATGATTTTAAAGTTCTGACATTCATAGTGTCCAAAAGGATTACTTTTGGAAAGAGCAGTTACTTGGTTGTATAAGCTCTAGTTTGCTGATAAAATCAGTCACATTCCTTCATAATTACAGTTCATTTGGTACCTTTGACCATCTTCAACTACAGTTTTGTTTCAGCTGTTAAAATATATTGGTGAAAAATATCCTTCTGACTTTACTGCTACTGATTTTGTTTTTTATGGTGCTTGGGATTGAACTCAGGGGCATTCTACCTCTGAGCTACACCCCATCCCTGTTTTATTGAAACAGAATCTTGCTAAGTTGCTGAGGGCCTCCTTAAGTTGCTAAGGTTGGCCTTGAACCTGCAATCTCTGTCTCAGCTTCCCAAGCACTGGGATCACAGAAGTGTGCCACCACACCCTGCTACCACTGCCGATTTTTAACTTTTGACCTATTTCATACTTTTATGTAATACATTTTCACTGGCTTATTTTTAGCAAGTTTTCTTTTAATAACTTTTTATTATAAAAATATAACAACCCCCCAAGAGACCCACTGTTTGGAATGTTTAAGTTTTTACCTAATAGTTTGTTATTTCAAGAATCCTCCATATGGTATTGCATGAATTTCAACACTTTTGTAGGCCATGGGTTGCAAAATTCAATGCCTCCAGTGGTGGCCAGGCAGGAACTGCACATGGGTGAGGCTGGCTGGGAGCTGAACCAGAGGGCGTGGTGGGGCAGGCAGACCCAGCCTGTGCCAGCTGAAGGCTGAGCCTGGCAGGATCGCAGGGTTGATAAACACAGAAGGTGAAGGCTGCTATCTGTGAGACTTTAGGTCCAGAGATGTCGGATCGCAGGATTGTTTTTCAAGAGAGAAATACAGGTTTTTGTGTGTGTGAGACATTTTCTCAGTTAAAGAAAAACAAAACAAAGCCGGGCATGGTGGCACACACTTATAATCCCAGTACTTGGGAGGTTGAGACAGGAGGATCTCAGGTTTGCAGCCAGCCTCAGCTACCTAGTGAGGCCCTCCGCAACTTAGTGAGACCCTGTTTCAAAATAAAAAGAATAAAGAATAGGGCTGGGGTGTAGTTTGGACGTAGAATGCCCCTGGGCTCAATCCCCAGCTCTGCAAAAAATAAAATAAGATAAATAAAATAAAATAAGATAAAAGAAATAAAAACACACCTCACATGTACTTTGAGCTTGTGCATTCTGCCCCAGGCTGTCGTCCTGTGTCTTCATTGGTAATTTTAGTGCCATCACATGTAAATTAAAACAAACCGAACTGTAATCACATGGCGAGGTTCAACTACTATGGGTAATATAAAATGGCGAGGTAGCAATGAAAAACTATTTGTCTTACTGTGTTGTTTTTCTTTTCAGGGTGGTCGTAAAGTTGAATTCCCTACAGATCCAAAGGTGAGAGAGAGAGAGAGAGAGAGAGAGAGAGAGAGAGAGAGAGATAGTTGTAGAGTGTTATTCCTACTCTATCTCCATGAAAATAATGCTTTTTTTGTGACTTCACATATAAACATGCATCACACATAACTGCAACCAAAGGAAATTGTCCCAACTTACCATGCCACCCTGTAGTTATCACTAAACGTATATAGCCATGGCTTAGAAGGGTCGTTGTAGTATTAAATTTATAATTGTTGGTTGTATTTACTTGTCACTGGCCTGTTGTTGGTTACCAGTTAGCCAGGAAGAAACTCTATCAAGACAAGTTCTTTCTGTTCCAAAATGCCCTTTCTGTTACTCCTGTTTCCCACGTCAATGCCACATACTTTATGGTATAGTTTTTTAGTTTTTAAAAGCAACTTTAGAATCCCCTGGTTCCTTAGTTTGTCCTAAGAAAAATTTCAAATATCAGTTCTCAACATTGAACAAAACCCAATTATTTAAAAACTGTCTTTTGAATCCTGGCTCCAGGCTATTTCCACATCAGGAAAAAAAAAAGTCTTATGATTTTTTAAAATTATATTGTTGTGTTATTTAGTTATTTTTTTAAAAATATGATTAGGGAATTTTGTGTTCCAGGACCTAGTGATATTAAATAACCAATTTAACTGTTTAACTGTCAAGATATTTAATGTCTCATAAACTACTGGTATATCTCATTTCTCTTGTAGATACTTATTTATGAAAAGCCTTCCTTTGAAGGAAGATGTATGGAACTAGAAACAGACATGTGTAGTGTTATCACAGAAGGAGGCGAGGCAGAATTGGCAGGCGATGACCATCTGCCCTTTACATCAGTGGGGTCTATGAAAGTTCTAAGAGGCATGTGAGTACCAGGGGTAACTGGTAAGGATTTTTCCCCCCTTAATCTAGTAATAAATGTGTCCCCTCTAAAGACAATATTCCTGATTCTATGGTATGGTGAATTTCGACAGCCGTACCCATACCTATCCCTCACCCCTGTGACCTGGACTTGAGACAGCAGCTGGAGGGTCTGCTGTGGGGTCAGCTGCAGCACTAATCAATTGGCCTGTCCAGGCTAGCCAAATCTACAACCTGATTTTTTAGAATTATGCTCCAAACTACAGAACTGTTACAGTTTTCTTTCCAATTTTTATGATCTTTTTGTATTCCATAGCTCTTACACATTTTCCATCCACATTGAAATTGGTCTTATAAATAGCCAAAAGTTCATAACTTTTCATTTTAATTTTTCATTTGAGGAAAGTTTATTCAGTTTTACTTGCTTCATTTGAATCAGTTGAAAAACATAAACCTACACTCCTCTGTTCTTTCTATAGAGGACTGCAGGGGTGTGTTTTTCTAATAGATTTTCCTAAGCTTCAGAGGATTCCAATAGTAACACGTAAGTTGATGTCTAGCTTTATATATCTGATAAAGCTCATATATACATGGGAAAAGTTTTAAATGTCTGAAAAGCACCACCTGTCCTATTCTTTCTGCTGCAGTTGGGTTGCTTATGAGAAGCCTGGATTCACAGGTCATCAGTACTTGCTGGAAGAAGGAGAATACAAGGACTGGAAAGACTGGGGAGGTTATAATGGAGAACTTCAGTCTTTACGACCTGTATTAGGGGTAAGCTTAAAGAAAAGCTAATGGCTATTGCTGGATTTTTTTTTTTTTTTAATAATACATGGATATCCTTTTTTTTTTTTTTCCTCAATAGGATTTTTCAAATGCTCACATGATAATGTACAGTGAAAAAAACTTTGGATCCAAAGGTTCTAGCATTGATGTATTAGGAATTGTTGCTAATCTAAAGGAGACTGGATACGGAGTGAAGACACAGTCTATTAACGTGCTGAGTGGAGTGTAAGTGAAATAATCCAATCGGGATCTTAAACATGGGTTTTGCCTTGGGTTATGTGAAACTAATGGAGTGTGTGATACAGAGTCAGCACTCAGTTAAATTTCTCAACAATTAAACATTAACTCGGTCACTCAATATTTACTGCTCTGCCATTTTTGTAACTGCTTTAAAAATATTTCTCATATAATCTTTTTTTAGATGTAATAAAAGGTTGGGTAGGCTTTAGGGTATTATGACAGAAATCTAGAGATCTGCTTCCCTTGTCATTCTGCGTGGAAAGATCATGAATTTCTCATGATGGGGATCACCTGATGATAGTAATCTAACCTAGGGTGGGACAGAGTCCCATTTTCCTGTGATCCTACGCCTGCTCCAGTGTGTTTCTTTCTTTTTTTGCGGTACTGGGGATTGAACTCAGGGTCATTCTACCTCTGAGCTATACCCCCAGCCCTATTTTTTATTCTTTATTTTGAAACAGGGTCTCACTAAGTTGCGGAGTGTCTCACTAGGTAGCTGAGGCTGGCCACGAACCTGGATCCTCCGGTCTCAGCCTCCCAAATGCTGGTATTATAAGCGTGTGCCACCACGCCTGGCTCGGTGTGTTTCTTTACTATTATTTTATTTTTGGTACTGGGGATTGAACTCAGGGGCATTCTACCTCCAAGCTACACCCCTAGTCCTATTTTTTATTATTTTGAAACAGGGTCTCACTAAGTTGTGGAGTGCCTCACTAAGTAGCTGAGGCTGGCCACGGATCCTCTAGTCTTAGCCCCCCATGTACTGAGATTACAAGCGTATGCCACCACACCCGGCTCTTTACTATTATTTTAACATAAAAAATTATTGTTTTAATCTGCTTAGAGTTAGTAATTCTGTGCTTTATTAGAGGCAAAGCAAGTTTTTATTGAAAGATAACCAGTCAAGACTCTTTGGGGTGCAAGTGACTGTGAGCCAAGCAAGCTCAGTCAGTTCAAGTGATAAAAATGGAACTCATTGGCTTAGATAAATGGAAAGTCCTGGAGAAGCATTTGCTTCAGGTGTGGCTGGATCAGAGGATCAAGCACTATCATCAGAACTTGGTCTCTGTCTCTTGCCTGAGCTTTTTTCTATGAAGGCTCTACTTTAGGTAGGCCCTTTTCATCTGGAATCCTGTGACCACATCTGGTTTTTATTCTCCCAACTTATTGCTTCCCTCACAAGTTCTAGGCTTGATTTTGATTCTGTAGGTGTGGATCATGTGCACACTCCTGAATCAGTCATCACAGCCAAGAAGATGGCTATGCCCAGGTAATGTGCCTGTTCTTAGGGCTGAGGCGTAGAGTCCATCCCACAGGAGCCACTTAGGTATGATCAGAACGTCAGAAAGAGCAAGGATAGATGCCAGATTGGCAGAAACACCAGGTGTCTACTATTATAGGGAGTTGCATAATGATTCTTAGTTTTCTAGTGCAGGGTACCAAAACCAGGGACTTGAGCATGCCAAGCGAGCTCTCTACCCCTGAGCTACAGCCCTAGCCTCCATAATTATGTTTATGTTCTAGGCTGACATCTGTTCTAATTTGTTATAAATGAGAGTGTTATTAAATAGTTATATGAAATAGTTGGACATGGGTGCTGTTGAAAGTGTTTGGTGTTAAGGTTGTTTGGTTTGTTGTTTTTGTTTTGTTTTGACAGTACTGGGAATTGAACTCAGAGGTATTCCACCACTAAGTTATATCCTTAGCCCTTTTTATTTTATTTTTTTTATTTTGAGACAGGGTCTTGCTGAATTGCCCAGGTTGGCTTTGAACTTGCCATGTTCCTGCCTCAACTTCCCCAATAGCTGGGATTACAGGTGCTCACCACTGCACCCAGCTCAATGCCAGACTTTTGATGTCGTTAGTGACACAGTATATTTGGATCAGTCTAGCCTCAACCCTGTTGTATTTCATGGGGCCTCCCACAGCCCTGGGTATCTGAGACGTGTCTGCAGTGCAGTATGCTCTTACTCTTACAGGTCATGCTCACTAGATTCTTGTGTGTTGCGTGTGGCGCCATCTTAGCATAATGACATCAGAAACATCTGGGTCTTCCAGTGCTGGCAAAAAATGCCTTCTACTGGGTCCTATTCTGGAGCCCTCACATTTTAGAATGATAGTTGGCTGTCATCCAAAATGTATGGCAGAAATCCTCTGAAATGATACCATGGCTCTATAGTACTTTAGATTGCCTTAATGCTGCTTATTTAGGAGGGAAACACAGTGACTAATTCAGTCTGGTGAAACAGTTGGAACATTTTGGTACTCACCAGGGTATGTGGTTCCATGAGTAATAGGCAAGTCATCCACCCTAGCAAAGGAGGCCAAAGGATGCTGGGTAGAATCCCCTTAGGGCATCTGTGTATTATGCTGTTAGCACATGGGGAGTTATTGTACCCTGAGTTAGTCTCCTTTCCTTTTTACTCACTCCCTGCTTGCTTGAAATCAGTGTCCTTTATAAAATATTGTTTTTCTGTGTTCTATTTTGAGTCATTTCTAGCTCTGTTTCCTGGCTTTTTTTTTCTGGTTGTAGCAGTTGAGTTCGGGTCGGGGGAGTTGGAGGAGGCACATATGTACCACTTCCTTTTAATTCTGTGGCTGTGAAAGGGCTTCAGTACTTACAGGACCAGCTGCTTCCTTTTTGTTTTGTGCAGTTTGTCGGTTGACATATTTACTGAGGTCTATTATGTGCAAAAGCATTAGATTATGTCTTCATAGAAGTTACAGAATTTATATAAAACAATTATTGCTACAAAAGAGATAGAGATGGAATGCTTTGGACATGCACAGCAGAGAGATTAATTTCCAGTCCAGACACAGACTTTATGGAAGAAAGAGACCTGGAATCCAGCCTTGCAGGGTAATAAAGATAAGATGTGCCAAGATGCGGTACTGGGGATTGAACCCAGGGGCATTCTACCTCTGACCTACACCCCCAGCCCGATTTTTTATTCTTTATTTTGAAACCGGGTCTCGCTAAGTTGCGAAGAGCCTCATTAAGTAGCTGAGGCTGGCCACGAACTCAGATCCTCTGGTCTCAGCCTCCCAAGTACTGGGATTACAAGCATGCACCACCATACCTGGTTTAAGACTATTGATTTTTGGTTTTGGCATTGGGGATTGAACCCAGGGACATTCTACCCCTGAACTACACCCCTGGCCTTTTTTTTGGGGGGGGGTACTGGGGATTGAACTCAGGGGCTTCTGAGCTATACCCCCAGCCCTATTTTTTATTCTTTATTTTAAAACAGGGTCTCACTAAGTTGCAGAGGGCCTCACTAGGTAGCTGAGGCTGGCCACGAACCCGGATCCTCTGGTCTCAGCCTCCCAAATGCTGGGATTATAAGTGTGCACCACTATGCCCGGCTATTGTTTTTATTTTTTGAAACAGGGTCTCACTAAGTTGCTGAGGCTGTCCTTGAATCTGTAATCCTCCTATCTCGGCCTCCCAAGTACTGGGATTACAGGCATGTGCCACTGTGCCCAGCTTCATTTAACAACTTCAAAGAAAAATGGCTTTATTTTTATTGATAGATAAGCATTTTAGTTTGATTATTTCTTTGGTTAGTTCCAACTAACTCAAAGTCAAAAAAAAATTTTTTTTTTAAATTCTTGTTCTGTGAGACTGTATATCCCAGGAGGCTCCCATGTAATAAATTCCCTGGGTACTAAATTCATTATGAGCTCTAAAACTGAGGCAGCCGGGCGTGGCGGCGCACGCTTGTAATCCCAGCATTCGGGAGGCTGAGACCGGAGGATCCAGGTTCGCAGCCAGCCTCAGCTACCTAGTGAGGCACTCCGCAACTTAGTGAGACTCAGTTTCAAAATAAAGAATAAAAAAAAAAATAAGGCTGGGGGTGTAGCTCGGAGATAGAATGCCCCTGAGTTCAATCCCCAGTACCGCAAAAAAAAAAAAAAAAAAAACCTGAGGCAGCCTTGCAGGAAGGATGCTTAGGAGACCAGTAGTTGAGGTTTTTAGGAATTGCGTTGGGTTTCTTATTAGAATGTAACAAAACAAAACAAAACAAAACAAAAAAACTCCCTTTCCACAGTCCTGCTTATCATTTTCTAGTTGTGTGCTACACTCTTGCTCAAATAATGGAAATTGAACTTATTTTTTTTTAACTAAGAGAAAAATGGCATATGTTAGAGTTCAGATAAAAACACAATGCTATTGTTTTAAATTCTTTTTTCTTCAGCCTTCCAGAGAAGGGTGGGTTTGCCCTGCTGCCTTTAAATTCTGCGCAATTATTCCCCCAGACTGGGACCTGCTAGTTCTGGTACATGTCTCACCACCACCCCCCACCCCCCAACCACTACCACTCTTTAAACAGAGAAGTATTGGTTTACATGTATAGAATACATTTGAACAACACTAGTAAAGAATTTTCTTAAGATTCTTTAGTATAAGTAGACGCTCGATCATAGATACAGCAGAGACTGTCAGGTCCGGGTGTTTGGAGTTTACAATTCATGGAAATCTGGTTGGGGCTGCATCTTGGATAACAATGCTACACTTGCAATTTGAGTAGCATCTTAATAAATTGTTTTTCTGCCTCAGCTTTGGTGAATTTGCTGGGCTTGCCTGGGTGTTGGGAGTTTACTTATAAGTAGTAGATTTTAGTTTTTTAGGGAAATAGAGTACTCATACATGTTCATTTAAAAAAAAAAAAAAAGAAGAAGAAGGATTGAGAAGACTTCTCCGGAGACTCTAGGCTCACCCAATTGCCTCCTCTCTTGTGGAGTTTTCAGTCTCTCCCTCCTCAAGGCTTTTGTCCTCTTGAAGTAAAACAAAGAGGCCAGTAGCCCTTTGTTCTCTGACTCAAAGCCCTGCGGGAATACTATTTTGTGATATGACTTACTCTCTTTGTGCTCTTTGAAGTCCTGGTTTGGGGGAGGTAGATTTTCTTGCTGAGCAGGCAGCCGTCCCACCTAGCCTGCCGCCTGCCCCATGTGGCTGTTGCTCCCCAGGGTGCCCACGAGCCCTGTGACCTCACCGGGCCACCCTTGGGATCTTGGCCAAGTCTCATAGTTATAAATGCAAATGCAAACTTTCACAGAGGGACCTCTTCAAAGTTATCTGAAAATTAGCGTCATGGCCACAGCTGGAACTAACTCCTTACGTTGATAGAGCAGGTTTTTTAAATTGCTAAGGAGGCTCAGAAATGGGAGTTTGGGGGAACACATTTTTTTGAAAGAGATTGTGACTGGCATTTTTTGTTTTGTTTTGATACCAGGAATGAACCCCTTAGATTCTAAGCTACACTCCCAGCCCTTTTTATTTTAAAACAGTGTCTCACTAAGTTGCTGAGGCTGGCCTTGAACCTGTGATCCTCCTGTTTCAGTCTCTCAGGTTCTGAAATTACAAACCTCCACCACCAAGCCCAGCTTTGTGACTTTGTGACTGGTGTTTTAGCAGTTTCTGTTAGATGGCCAGAGGCGAGTGTCCAGATGTTAGCTGTGAGAGCTACTTACCAGTTGAGATTTCTGCTGTGTTCTTTTTCTCCTCAATGACTGTTCATTTCCTGGTAGTACTGCTTTTGTTTAAATCAGCCCTTTTGATAGTAAAATCTGAATCTTTTTTTTTTTTTTTTTTTTTCAGTACTGGGAATTGAACCCAGGGGCATTCTACCTCTGAGCTATACCCCCAGTCCTATTTTTTATTCTTTATTTTGAAACAGGGTCTCACTAAGTTGCGGAGTCACTTAGTGAGGCTGGCTGCAAACTTGTGATCCTCCTGTCTCAGCCTCCTAAGTACTGGAATTACAAACATGCACCACCTCACCCAGCTCTGAATCTGTTTTAATTGTGAAGTATGTAGAATGTTTTAGACATGGTTTAATAGAACAGGAAATGGAAGGAAACTTTATAGAACACATGGCAGTGAAGAGACCCTGGTGAGCCTCAGGAGATACAGGTTGAGCCATGTTCTAGCAGCTAATTGATTGTGTCCCCTTGGAGGTCATTTTCCATTCAGAAAAAGTACCAACAAGTAATTGTATAATTTCTTGTGATGCTTCTTACCCATGTATGAACTTTGGAGGTCAGGGATTTTGTATTTTTTTATTGCTATATTTCTAATAACAATCTAGTTACTGGCATATGGCAAATGGGCAGTTATTGAATGAATAAATGGATTCACTTTCCTTTGCCTTTAGATTTCCCCTCTGTAAAATGGGCACACCAGTACTTTCTTAGATAAATGTAATTTAATAGGTGTGAAGGCATTTTGGAGAGCTCTGGATATGATACAGACATAGATATTATTCCTCTAATCTGTGAGAGGATCATTAGAGCAATGAATTAACTGAGGAGTAGACACTGTCTCCTGAATATAATAGAAATGAGAAACTTTTTCCCTCCGTAGACTATCTTTGGATAGGAAATAACATCACTAAGTTGGTTTTGTTGATTTTCCTCTCTAAATGTAGATCGCTGAAAGGATAACAAGTGAAAACTTTACAAGAGATTTGTTTTTAGTATTTCTGTGAGCTTGTTAAATGTATGTACACTCTTTTGCCTACTTTTTTTTTTTTTTTGAGATACATCTCGCTATGTTGCCCAGGCTGGTCTCAGACTCTTAGGCTCAAATGATCCTCCTGCCTCAGCCTCCCAAGGAGCTAGGACTATAGTTCACACCCAACTGCCTACCATTTTGATTTGTCATATAAACGAATTATATTTGTCATATATCATCTGTTTCTAAAGATTAATGGAAAATCAGAAAACATTAAGATTACTGATTAGTAAAACAAATTTGTATAGTATGGTTACCCAAAAGTGTGTGATAGTTTTATATGTAAAACATGAACACTAACCAGTGTTTTGTTTCTTTAGATGGGTAGCCTATGAAAATCCTGACTTCACAGGAGAACAGTATGTTCTGGATAAAGGTTTTTATACCAGTTTTGAGGACTGGGGAGGCAAAAACTGTAAGATTTCTTCTGTTCAGCCTATATGTTTGGTAAGGAGTTATATTTTTGTATGAAAATATTTAACTGGAGTTTGGACAGTTAAATGTGTGCTTCTGGTTTATGTAATATTGATTGCTTTAGAAAATACTTTGAGGTTATTTTAGCAGTAATTGCTAACAATCTAGAAAAAACTTTTTCAACATGTCTGCTCTATTCATTTCATTTTCTCTTCCTTTTGAAAATTTTTAGGATTCTTTCACTAGCCCAAGGAAACGAAATCAGGTAACTTTAAAAATATTCCATTTTTTTATAATTAGGGACCTTGTATTGAAAAACATTTGTGTTTAAAATGTCAGATATTTGGAACATTTTGTTCGTTTTTACCCATTTTTATGCCTGAAAACATGGTTGTATTTCTACTTTTCTTTTTTTGGGGGGTGGGGGATGCTATAGATGGAACCCAGGGCTTTGTGCACATAGTTGTATTTTTAAAATAAAATATAAGTTAACTTTAATGCTTAATTGATAGCATTGACTCATGTCTAAATTTTTATAAAATATTCTTATTATGCAAATTATTATGTAATGCTGAGTTTTATCATTCCATTGAATCAGAGTTTACATTAACATACTATGATAAATATTTCAAACAGTAGCCCTAGTTATCGTGATAAATAGTAAAATGAATTCTCTTATTTGCTTTGTCTGCATTAGGCATTTTATGTGGTCTCTCTCAAGCCTTTGATTGCTGACTCTAATCAACAGCAGAGTTACATTTGTTATTTAGGCTTTTTAATAGAAATGTTCAGACAGTCATAATTATAGAGGCACAAATACCACTGTCGCCTCCTTTATTAGCATATACATGATTCTAATAAGTCAGCAAGTATCTTCCATTGAGAGGGAGGAAAACTATACTACATGTTTCCAAAATGTAGTTCATTATTAATGTTAGAACTGATGAACAATTACTTTTGGCCACAGTAAAGCTTTAAAACGCCTCATAGCTTGTTAACAACAGGGTGTTCTATAGAAAGTTGCCTCTGTTGCTGGATTGTCCTTTGATGTCTCTCAGTGTAATAGATGTGAATGGTAGTTACAGCCACTGTGTTTCTAATTGATCTTTAATGTAGAACTAGAAAATTACAGGATTTATAAAATTTGTACCAGTTTGCTTTAATAAGAGTTAGCAGGTCAAGTTTGGGTCATCATTTCAAAAGCTGAATGAGGTCACCTGATTTAGGAAAATAATCTTTTGTGTTTTTGTTTATTTTTTAAAAGATTCACTTATTTTCGGAACCACAGTTTCAAGGTGAAAGTCAAAGTTTTGAAGAGACAACAAATCAAATCGATGATTCATTTTCTACCAAGTCTTGCAGAGTTTTAGGAGGCAGGTAAGCAAAAACAGTGGCGTGGCAGAGGAGGATCACTGGGGTGAAACAGAATTCACACGTCAAGTATTTGGTGACACCTGTTAGGTGCTCAGCACTATGTGAAACTGCCATCTTGCCATCTTAGTTGGGACGTCATGCTGAAAATAGTTTTATGAAAGCTTTCTTAGAAAGAGGAGTCTAACCCAGGCATGGTGGCGCACACCCATAATCCCAGTACTTGGAAGGCTGAGACAGGAGAATTGCAGGTTCTTGAGGCCAACCTCAGCATATTTAGCCAGGCCCTGTTTCAAAACAAAAAATAGAAAATAGGGTTGGGGGTTAGCTTGGAGGTAGAATTCCCCTGGGTTCAATCCCTAGTACAAGAAAGGAAGGGAAGGGAAGGGAAGGGGAAGGGAGGGGAGAGGAGGGAAGGTTTCCTAAGGTCTAGGAAACTTAGGAAACCCTTGAAGCAATCTGTATAAGAAATAATGAGGCATTAAGCTGAATAACAGTAATACGTCTTTACTTATATAATTCTTCGTGGTCTAAACAGCACTGTTATATCCTTTAGCGTGGCACAATGAAAGAGCACTGGCTTTGTATTCAAATACATAGACAGGTGGTGAAGCTTCATGGTTTCTTTACACATACCTCTACCTCGACCCAGTTCCTCTTTATCCCTCACCCTGCCAGATATGAACATTGTTTTGATGCTCATTTATTGTCTCTCAACTCACTAGAGCATATACTTCAAGAGAGCAAGGACTTGTTTCATTCTCTGCTGTGTTTCTAGTGACTGACATACAATTAGTCCTCAATGAGGATTTGTTGGGTTTAACAAAACAAAACAAAAAGCAAGCCGGGCATGGTGGCACATGCTTGTAATCCCAGTACTTGGGAGTTTGAGACAGAAGGATCGAAGGTTCGTGGCCAGCCTCAGCAACTTAGGACCTGTGCAACCTAATGAGACCCTATTTCAAAATAAAAACATAATATAGGGCTAGGGTGTAGGTCAGAGGAAGAATACCCCTGGGTTCAATCTCCAGTACTAAACAAACAAAAAACAAAAAGCAATAACACAAACTTCTAGGAAAGTATGGCAAATCACCATTTTGTCAATGAGGCTGAGTTCCTCATTGTGTAAGTTACTATAGTATTCTGCCTCCTGGCCCAGTGCTAGAAATGAGGATAGAGAAGAGTGTGAGAGAAATTTTAGGTCTCTATCAATGGGTTTTGGTGACTTGACTAAATATGAAAGTTGAAAAAAGTTTATTCAAAGAGGTCCCAAGGGTTTGTAGCTATAATTGGCCAGGAGCAGAGCAGCACCCATGAAAGGAACAAGAAAGGCTGGGAGGTGGGAAGTAAAGACATGGGTCATTCCACAGAGAAGAAAATTTTATTTCTCAAATGCAAAGTGAGTTGGCTTATGAATATTAATTTGTCATAAGATGAAATGTAAATATATCCAGGTATTTTTGAGGAAAGAAAACTGTTAGCCATAAGCCTTGTGTTTATTTTATAGCAGGCTGCCTCTAAAAATCAGACTTTTTGAACAGGAATACTCAAATTGCATTGTGTGTGTGGTTTTTCCTACTGTAGCTGGGTTGCATATGATGGAGAAAATTTCTCTGGTAATCAGTACGTGTTGGAAGAAGGCCACTATCCTTGTCTCTCTGCAATGGGATGCTTGCCTGGAGCAACTTTCAAGTCTCTTCGGTTTATAGATGTTGTAAGTATGTCAGTGTGAATATAGGTTTTCAGAAATGTATGTTTCACATATCTCATGGTTAGAGCAAGGAAACCAGCAGCTAGATCATACTCAGGGATGGAAGCTGGAGACAAAAGAATGCAGTAGCAGCAATGCTCTCTAGTCTGTAACTTAAGCTGATCTGCTTGCTGTTTTCTTAGACTGGAGGGGCAGGGCAGGTTTAGGTTAGTCATGGCCCATCATCATTATAGGTTAGTTCAAGGCCCCTCTCCTGTCTGTTTATTTCTGCTTGATCTGTATTTCCATTCCTCTCCCTTTCAAAGGCACCCATTCTAATGTGTTTTGGGGATATAGCCTGAAAGTTCTTATAACATATATGCTTTTAAAATATATGTATCTAGGTTTTTAATTTATATAAACATTATAATACATTTCTCATGCTTATAAATGTAACTTAATATTTAATATTAAAATTTTTTGCCAGGAGTGGTGGCATATACCTATAATCTCAGTCCTTGGTAGGCTGAGACAGGAGGATTACAAGTTCAAGGCCAGCCTCAGCACCCTAGTGAGCTCCTGTTTCAAAATAAAAAATAAAAAGGGCTGGCAGTTTAGCTCAGACATAGAATGCCTCTGGGTTCAATCCCTATTCCTCTCCCAAGAAAGAAACATTTATGAGCTGTTTGTTTAGCTGTAAGTACATCTAGATTATTAGTTCTAACAGTATAGGTAATCCCTTGCTTTATGCTATTTATTTAATTCTCACATGTGTATCCTTAGGAGCTGTGTGGGAGTTTCTTGGGCTATCTATTGAGTGGAAGTGCTGGATCTTACATGTGTGGTCAGGCAATTTCACTCAGTGCTGCCAAATCCCATCCATTTAGTCCCCAGTGGTGGAGCACGTGGGTTCCTGCTTCCCATGTTGTTGCCATGACTGTGTGTTCCCTATCTTACTCATTGTGTCAGTTTGCTGGAAAGGATAGAAAGGATTATCTCATTGATGGGTTGATGTTATCTCACTGTTGGTGAGGTTAGTAACTCATCTAACTTGTCATTTGGGCTTTCTGTTAGGCTAATTGCCAATTTATATCCTTTGTCTAACTATTTGGTTTCTTTTATCTTTTATTGTTGTCACTCATTTGCAGAAATTCCTTGTAGTTTTTTAGTCTTTTATTACTCTGCTATTTTAGAGATTTTTAATCAAATGACTACATGTTAATTCAGGTCATAGTGCCCCCTTTTGGATAGAAATCTTTGATTTTGACTTAGTCCAAGCAATATTTCATACAACTGCAAGTTGAGATACTTAAGTCTGAATATGTCTGTAGTTTTGGAAGCTTTTATTAGTTTTTGGTGGCTGATCTCATAAAAAGCTTTAAATATATATATAGTTGGTGATTTTAAAGGTAGGAAGAACATGTGAGTTGACTTTATATGATCTTCGCCTGCCTCTTTAAATAATAAAATGCTGCTGAGACATGAAAATAGTATCAGTGAAACATGAAATTATGTGGTAAAGCTCATTAACTTACAGGTAATGAAATAAGACTTTCTGATAGTTAACTTGCCTTGAATTCTAGAAGCTGCCTTCAAGCATATATATATGAAGTTTTCAAATGCCATTCCTCGGCCAGAACTTGGCATATATACTCACCTCATTTGGACACTTATAGAGGAAGGCTTTTTAAGTTTTGATTGTGAGGAAATGGAAATTTTTATCTATATTAAGACTATACATTGAGTGTTGTGTGTGTGTGTGTGTGTTGTAGTGAACAAACATGGAGCCGCATGTATGCTAGGCAAGCACTCCACCACTGAGCTGCATCACCAGGTCTAGATATTTTTAATTGTAACACTTCAAAAATTTTAATTGACTTTTGATACTAAACTGGAGTGTTTAGAAATTTTTTCAGTATGCCATCTTAGAGAAATGTGTGGTAAACATGCAAAGTAGTAATGCTACTACAATTTTTGTCTCATTTCCTCCTTGTATGTTTTATATAACCTAACTCGTAGACCATACAAATCACCTCCACACATTAATTTGCTCTGTTGACTGATGGACTTTCTTGCAAGTCAGGGCACATCCACATAAATGAAGCAGTAAAGTGCCGCACCCTTGCCACAAAACTTGAGGCAGGCAGGGAAATAGTTGTACTCCCCACCTGCTTTTTTGATGTATCATTTATGATCTTAGAACTATTGTCATTAGAGCTTAGTCTAGGGTCATCAGGGCCTATAATTTGAAAATAAGCATAAGCTACCAACTTTTCAATTTTCTGAAAATCAGTGGACTTTTGTGCTGCTGTCCTCTTTAAAATGATTGACAGTTTGAACATGGATCTTCCAACCTGTTTTTTTCCTCTTTACCTGACAGTAACTCCTACAGGAAGGTCTGGGAGCATGAGTATACAGAACAGAATCCTTGTCTTGCTGATAATTAAAACGGGGGGGGGGGGGGAGAAGGCATTTGAAAACAGCTGCCAGGGGAAGGATCCTTGATCAGGCAGTACCACGTGCCACAGCTGTCTGAGCTTCGACATTTATGACCATAGCTTTTTAGCCCCTGCTTGAAGAAGGCTAAGTCGAAAATAAATTCCATCCAAAGTGTCAATATCCCATGCATATACCCATATCTCTGCCTGGGATAGTTCCCCCTGCTTTATAGCACGGTTTATACTAACCTGCCTTTATATGCAGTGGAAAAACTTGCTGCCCTCTGTCCATCCTATCTCTGCAGCTGTGGAGCATGTAAACTGGCAGACTTCCTGGGAAAGGACGTTTATGAGCCAGCCACATCTGGCAGCCTTGGGCTTTGTCTTTGTATCTAGATGATTTTCACATAAGCTTCAAATTACTAGCAGATGAATAACAGAACATTTTATTTTTTCTCTCAAACAGGAATTTTCTGAGCCAACAATTATTCTTTATGAAAGAGAAAACTTCAAAGGGAAAAAGATTGAACTTAATGCAGAGACAGTTAATCTCCGATCCATGGGATTCAACACACAGATACGCTCTGTTCAGGTTATTGGTGGCATGTAAGTGAGTTACCTATCTGTTGATCCAAAAAGTAGATTTTTTTTTCTTAAAAGAGTCTTGCTATGTTGCCCAGGCTACCCTTGAACTCCTGGACTCAAGTGATCTTCCCATTGCAGCCTCCTGAGTAGCTGAGACTCCAGGTGCATGCCATCAGACTGGGCAAAATAATTCTTAAAGTTTTTTTTTTTTTTTTTAAAGTCTCATTCACAGATAATTGCATATACTTATGTGGTACAACATGATGTTTTGACACACATAATTGTGGAATGACCATTGGGGTAGGTAGCATATGCACTACCTCATATATTTATCATTTCTTTGTGGTGAGAAACTCAATTTAAAATCTTCTTTTGCATGTATGCCACTGTTACTCTGAATTACATTATGATGTGAGACAACAGTGCACCAAAGTGTGTGTGTGTGTGTGTGTGTGTGTGTGTGTGTGTGTGTGTGTGTGTATATATATATATATATATATATATTCCTCTCTTTTAGCTATTTTGAAATATACATTATTCACTGAAGTCACCTTGCTATGCAAAAAAAGCAAAGCTCATCTTTCCTATCTAATTGCACCTTTATACCCATTGAGTAACATCACCCATTACCCTGTTCACTGCTCCCCAACCCTGGCCGATGGTAACCACCTTTCCATGCTCTACTTCTATGAGTTCAACTATGTTAGATTTCACATACAAGTGAGACCATACTTTGTTTCTCTACACTTGACTAATAAAAATTAAGCTTGATCAGATTTTTCTTTCCTACATTACCTTAAGTGAATTGACATATAACCCCTCATTTTCTGTAAAGGCTAATAATGAAATACCTTCATAGTACACTTTTCTTGGTGGGAAAATCCATATATAAAGCATCTTTCATCTCTTTATCCAGATTTTTAGCTTAAGGTAAGGACTTTGTCTTTAACACATCTCAAAAGTCCCAATGGGAATGCTTCTGCACACAAGTGCTCAGCAAATCTTTGTTAGCAAGTAAGGGGGCAGGGGAGAGGAGATTTTTCTTAACCTTTTGAAAGAACAAATCCCTTGATTTTGAAGCTAAGGGTTAAAGCTCTTCCTCTGATAAAAAGTTATTTATAGATGCTACACAAATGATTAAAAGTCGATTTGGAAAGATTTTCTTCAACTTTGAATAATTTTGAAATTAAATAGGATGTAAAAATGAATAAGTCCTTCAATGTAATAAAATTTTATGAAAATATTTCTTTTACTTACAAAACAACAGGTATGGTCTACCTGTATGCATCAAATGTTCAAATGGACTATGGTTATTTAAAAAATAATTAAGAATCCAGGCATGGTGACACATGCCCATAATCCCAGTATTTGGGAAGCTGAGACAGGAGGATCACAGGTTCAAGGCCAGTCTCAGCAACTTAGTGAGACTCTGTTTCAAAAAAAAAGGCTGGGGGTGTAGCTTAGAGGTAGAATGTCCTGGGTGCAATCCCCAGTACTAAAAATAACAATATTAATCAAGGAATATTAGGGTGGCAGACTTGTGGGTGATTTTTTAGTAGGTTTAATGAATATGATAAGATGGCCAAAATAACATTTTAGAGTTCCAGGATTAAAAGTTGACAGCAGGAGAGCAGGGTGGTGGGTTGCTCCCATGCCAGCCCCTGCATGCCTCCCCAGGTGTGCTGAGCCAGCATCTGGATGGAAGGAACCTGAGCATTTGCATCATTTTTGTGGATTTGAAGGAGATTACTCTTGTTTTAAACAAAAATATGTTTTTTTATTTAATCCTTACCACTTACCAGTGCTGCACATTAAGAGCTTTGCAAATATTAGCTACTTATATAAAGACCCATAAACTGAGGCCGATTATGAACAGCTCTCAGTACTTGGGAGGCTGAGACCAGAGGATCTGGGTTCCCAGCCAGCCTCAGCTATTTATCGAGGCTCTCTGCAACTTAGTGAGACCCTGTTTCAACATAAAGAATAAAAAATAGGATTGGGGTGTAGTTCAGAGGTAGAATGCCCCTGGGTTCAATCTCTAGGACTGCAAAAAATAAAAATAAATGTAATTGTTAGGGTCCATTGTCAAGTAGAAACTGCCACCTCCTATGATTATCTCTCTCTTTTTTTTTCCCTTCAGATGGATTACTTATGAATATGGCAATTATAGAGGTCGACAGTTCCTACTGTCACCAGCAGAAGTACCTAATTGGTATGAATTCAGCGGCTGTCGCCAAATAGGTTCTCTACGGCCTTTTGTTCAGGTATGTTTTTTTTTTCTCTATGCTGCAAATAGACTCTTCTCTGAAGTTTTTTTCCTTTTTTGTAAATGCAAGTCAACTTTTTAAGTTTCAATTTAAATCTTGAAATTGGCTCACCGCCTACCCCCACCCACCCCAAGTGTCTGGGCTCAGTTTGTGGCACCAAGAGACCTGGCTGCTTCAGAAATGCTGTCAAACCAAACATCATACTCAGTGTGTCCCAAACTCTAGGTTATCCTCAGGCAGGATCTCTGCTCCAAGCTCTTTGAAATCTTGTCAAAATCTTATCGTCGAGAAAATCTAAAATGCCTGAGACTCTTGGGTATAATAATTATCCCTAATCTGTATCTCACTTTGGATTCTTCCAAATAGTAATGCTTGCTCGGTGGTTCTAACTACACAGCTTGTATGTGACTATTGTTGGGGTTTTTGTCTTCTAGAAACGAGTTTATTTCAGACTTCGAAACAAAGCAACAGGGTTATTCATGTCTACCAATGGAAACTTGGAGGATCTAAAGCTTCTTAGAATACAGGTCATGGAAGATGTTGGTGCTGATGACCAGATTTGGATTTATCAAGAGGGATGCATCAAATGCAGGGTGAGCTTTTAGGGGTCTCTCATACCTTTGCCAGGAGGTGACACATCCTTTATGACACTTTTGATCTGTATTGAAGTAGATGCTACTTCTCAATTCTTGGTGCACTTTCAGAAATAAATTTGAAATTTTTTCATGAAAATATTTCCCAGCTCTGATAGAACCAGTCTTAGGAACTTAAAATTGGAAGTAAATCTAGTATTGATCCAAGATAGAGTATTGCTATCTGTACTTGACTTTTTATATAGTAACAGAAAAAAGGAAGTGATTATTCTTCCCCTTTCCTTAAGCTACTTGTTACTATAAACTATAGCCCTAGGACATCAACAAAAATTACTTTTTTTTCCCCCTGTAGTATTAGGGATTGAATCCAGGGGCATTTTACCTCTGAGGTATACCCCAGTCCTGTTTTATGCTTTTATTTTGAAACAGGGTCTCCCTAAGTTGCAGAGGGCCTCACTACATTGCTGAGGCTGGCCTCAAATCTGTGATTCTTCTGTCTCAGCCTCCCAAGTACTGGGATTACAAGCATGAGCCACCTTGCCTGGCTAAAAATCACACTTGGTTTGTTTCTGCTTTGGGGAACTCCACAGAATAGGATAAAGGTTAAGAGATACCTATAGGCACACCATCCATTTCTTGGTGGTCATGTGTTCTAAAGTGGAAAATAACCTATCACCCTCTTTTTTTTTTAATTAATTTTTTATTGTAGTAATTCGTGCAATATAGCATACATCTTTGTTAAGAACAAGTTGTTAACAACATATTTGCACACAATTCTCATTTGACCCCTTCCCAAATTCCCACCCCATTCCCTCCCCCTCCCTCCCCCTCAGGTTCACTTCAGTGAGTGACCTTGATATGATTGTGTAAGTACATCATGTGCTTTAGGGCATCCCTCTGCCCCATACGTCCACTACAATTATATCAACTTTTTTGCTTATCGAGGATCTCTCCTTTTCATCTGGAGACCCTCCTATGCCCCATCTTCTCCCTAGCATCCACATATTAGGGAGAACATATGCTTCTTAACTCTTTGTGACTGACTAATCTCACTTAACATAATGTTTTCCAGTTGCATCCATTTCCCTGCAAAGAACATGATTTTATTCTTCTTTATGGCTG